>VDFB02000017.1:124368520-124384935 GCA_007258455.2 Sequoia sempervirens | reverse complement strand
CAAATCTGATTTCTTAGACCCAAATTTTATCAATCATGTTCAAACTAAACCAATTATGTGCATTGATTGGAGTATTAAGGAGGTAGAAACCATTGAAGAAAAGACTACAATGGTTTTGAAAAGAAAATAATAATAGGTTGCATGGAAAAGTGTAGAGAAACAAACCCTCCTCCAAAGTCATAGAACACTCAACCTCAAGGAGAGAACAATCAAGCACCTTCATCCTCAACTGTGTAGATATCCCCTACTCAACAAAGGTCATCAGAAGAACAAGGTGATGGCGATGTTGAACCCCAGGAGAAGAGTCTTCCAGAGAAGACATGTGGAGAAAATACTCCTAAGCCACCACAACAAGATAAGGAAAAGCAAGTATCTAAAGAAGAAGAGGCAATCAATGTGTCTACTTGTCCTTCCCAGGAAAGTGCTCCCTCTTTCCTTGATTCTTCTCCTCCCAAATAAACACCAACTTCTCCTAGGGTAGGCCCTACTCCCCCTTCTTCTCCTGAAGATAGGCCTTCTGGTACCCCTCCTTTAAGGAAAGTTTTGTAATTCAGTTCCCCTAGTTCCAGGTCAGTAGTTACACCAACTTCTGCTCCATGGCTTGAACAAACACTATCAAAGAAGAGGAAAATAGTTAAAGTAAATCTTCCAAAGAAGGATCTTTTTGGTCAATTGATCCAAAGGACCCCAAAGCCTAAAAAGTTAAAAACCACATCTAGATTGCTTGAGGTTGATAGAACCTTAAATATGTATATGGAAGTGGCTCATCCCTTTGTGTAGAAGGAGGTAAGTCAATCTATTGTTAGTGATTTCAATATCACTAGGGTAAACCTGGGACCTTCTACAAGGGATGGTGATGTACACAATTTTTCAGGTGAAAATAGCAAGGTTAGTGGAAAGAACAACCAAGGACAAGAAGAGAAAGGATGAATTGAAAATCCAGGTAAATTTTTTGATTGGTTGCTTAGAATTTGCGCATGATATAACTCCACAACCAATTACTCAAGTTGAGGTTTCTTTTGACCTAACATCTTCTATGGGGAAGGAAATGGTAAGTAAAATGTAGAGTTATAAGGCTTTTGGGAAAGCTACAAAGGAGTTGGTTGCTGACATTTTAAACAAAGGAAATAAATTTATTATTGATATGAAAAGGGTATGCAAAGATATGGATGTCATGAAGGTTGAAATTGAGAAAGATGTCACCTCAGCTAAACATGAAGAGGCTAATTGGACAATGAATAATGGTAATTTCAAAGGGATGATGGTATTGGGTCTAGGAAGACTAGTCAATGAAAAGATCCTCTCGTACATTGCACATAACAGATATGTCATGTGGAACAAGAGTATAGAGTGGAAGCTCTTTGTTGTCAAACAAAGCATAATAGAACATGACAAATTATTAAATGAATGCAACACAAGAAGGGATGAAATTCAAAAAAATATCTTGGGTATCAGTCTCCATCTTAGCAGAGAAAGCAACTCAGAGGATGGGGATGAGGAAATGATGAAAAGGAGCTTCAAAGGTATGATCAATAGCATCTGTGACAAACAACAATTCAGTGTAGAGAGCCTAAGAAGGCTCAGTGGTATCAATTTGGCTTTGTTCTAGTTTGGTGAATTTCCACTAATTACACGGGAAAACTCGAGGTGAGTAAAGCCAACATGGCTCTTTGGAAACTTGGAGTCAAAAACTTTATTATTCCTCACCATAGAGATATGCCACCCGTTGCTAAAGGTTACTATGCATATCGAGCTAGGAATTCCATGTCTATTTCCCAGTCATCTGAAGGAGTAACTAGCAAGGCTCCACCTCAACAATGAGTTTATTTGCTTTAATCATCTTTATAACTTCATGTTATGAAGTTAAAGACTTTCTTTATTTTTGGGCGGTTATTTTAAAGAAGTGGTTATACTCGCTTGATATATATGTAATTAAATATAACTTGAAACTCTCTTAACAATGCCATAATTTTGGACTGAGAATTTTTACGTCTATGTGCATGTGATAAACATCATTTTGTATGAAACAAGAATTTAATTGCAATATGTGTTCAGTTGATTCCTTATGTTATGTCATTTCTAATGAGTAACATGTTCATCTATTTGATTAATTTTAGTTCTGAGTTATTTCAAGTTGATTATTTCATTTCACTTATATGGGATGCTATGTTGGTCAGTGTGTCAATGATTTATATTTGTTCTTATATTCATTAATTTCATTCGATGCTTAAAAGTCTTTGAGTATTGAATATTCATGGCTTTCTTTCTTTTTTGGCGAAAAGCATATAATATTTTAGAATCACATTTCTGAAACTTATTGAAAATCTAAAAAGGGAGTTGTACCTCATAAAAATTCAGAGAGTGATTGTCTCGCATTGAGGTAGTTAACTCAACTATTGATAATTGGTTGCATCTCATTTGGGCAAAAGAGTTAAATTTATATCATAGATTTAAAGATGCAAATTTGTTAGCCAACACATGTATAATAGTCTTTACACCATATTCCATAAAGGCATCATGGTCTTCCATATCATGGTGTTATAAGGCATATTCTTGTAATTGATCTTTTGATCACATACTTAGCACATTGTCACCTCAGTTCCTTATATCTTGGTATACAACATCAAGTACAATATCAAACCAAATTATTGTATATCATTGGTAAGTGCACAAAGATGGGGGGCCAAAAAGGGGTCTTAAGTGGATACTCTTTTTTTCTAAAATCAGGAAAGACTTACCTTGGACAAGAAATTGAAGATAGTTACACTCAAAATTTTAAGATGCAATAAAAACAAGAGTTGTAGTGCTTTGAATCTACTTTCTAAACTACTATGTGTTTGAAAATGGTAGAGATTAAGGGGTTCAAAAGAGGGACACACACAAATTAAGTCCTATTTTTAAAAAAAAAATCATAACATAGTGTCCTGTAGCCCCCTATAAAATGTTAACTCAGTATTTTAAAACGCTTTCATGAAATTAGCTAACACTATGTAGTTTATCCCCGTACTCTTGCCACTAAATATATTTTACCGGTTTCATGCAAAATATCCCTAAAAATAGAAATTTGGCTGTGCTACCCCTATAATTTTTGAAAACTAATTGAAAATCATTTTTTTTTTAATGTGTAGAATGGAGTCTAGTTTATAAAAATTAAATTTATTTTAAATTTCAATGAACGGTTAAAAAATAAAGTAAAAAATACCAAAACTTGGTTTTTGACAAAAAATGAATACACCAACAAAAGAAATTAAAGATGAAAGCCTTAACATACTCAAAATGTGAAAAAAATTACATGGTTAAATAGTTAAGAGAGTGCTTAACATTATCCAAGTGTTTTTTACTTGACCTTGAAACACGCGGCAAATCCTTGATGAGGTTACCACCTCAAGATTATGTAATATTTTATAATCTCTTTAAAACATCGTGATTTGGGTGTTGGAAATAATCAAATCCTTATTTGAAGCCAAAGGCTTGGAAATTCCCAAAGCGAACAAAAAAATGAGCATGATTATTTGAATGCATTCGCAAAACATAAGCACATTATAAAATGCTTGTTTTATGTGAATGCATTCAAAAAACATGAGCGTGTTATAACGCGCTCACATTATAAGAATGCTTTCACAAAGAATGAGCGTGTTATAATGCATTCACATTATGCTTTTCATTAAAAATGTTTCCTTCTCTTTTTTCCTCTTTCTTGTCTTTCTCTTTCAGTGAAACTACATACATGAAATAAACATTTATGATATTTACATATAGAAATTTACTTTCTTATACTTTAAGTTACATTTCATATATATAGTTTCAAGATGTTTGAGAGTGGTTTCAAATCTCGAGGAGTTATAATGCAAATTCTAGTTTTTAGAAGATCATATAATTTTTAGAATTAATCAAATTTTTAGTAATCAACATGTCACCTCTCAAGAATTAGCTGAAGTTGTATCATCTTTCTATCTCTCTATCTCACCCCTCTCTCCCTACCTCTTATTCCCTCTCTCCCTCTTGTTAGAATTGGGAAAAACATGAGCCACAGGATCAAACAACAAAGACACTTTCCATGCAAGAGATCTATAAATAATATATGCAATATTCCTCAAAAAGAAAAAGCTATATAGGCAAGAAACTATCTAACGATATGAAATATCGAGAGATAATACAATGAGGGTTGAGTGCTTATAAGAGAAAAAACCTAAATGAGAAAGGGATCATATCATGACAAGTGTCAACATCACAGAGATGAGACAAAATGTTCTAATGTTAGCTCAATTAATAAAAGCATAAAAGTACTCCCGAGTTTAGTTTAAGGGCATGAGAATAAATTAGACTAGTAATTAATTAAAGATTAAACAATTATTAGCTAATGCATGATTACTCTAACACCCCCTTAATATGAACTTAGGGAGTAGCTAAAAATCCTAAAAAGAATGCATGATGAGTCCTGACAAACAAGGCCTGCTGAGACTACCCATGTACAAACAAAAGATCTCTCAAAACCAGAGAAAAAGGAGAAAAACACTATGGGAGAAAACTCCTCTCCAAAAGAGAGAAAGACTAATGAAGGACTAAAAAATCCTCCAAATCAAGATGTGAAGGACTGAGAATCCTCCAATCGAACAATGTCCTAAAAAAGAGGAACCTGTAGAACATCGTTGAAGCATGAAGAAGCCATATAATTTTGTCAAATGATGACTAATATGGTGTTGAAATGAAAAACCTCCTCTTAAACAAATGATGATCAAGATCAAAATAACAAGAATTTGTATGAGTTCTCCCAACAACACTACTCAAATCGGATGGAAAACAAAGGAAAAACATCTAAAACTGGAAGATACAGATGTCAAGATCAAGAAGACAATAATATACATGAGTTCCCCTAATGAAACTACTCAAATCAAATGGAAAACAAAGGAAAACATTTGAAAGTTGAAGATATAGGTGGTACATGAATCTTCACAAGTGACCCCAACGACACTACTCAACATGTAAGATGCAAGTTGAAAATACAAGTACCAATAGTCTGAAGAACACCAATCACAAGAGAGACAATAATCTACATGAGTGTCCCCAACGACACTACTCGAATCATATGGAAAACATAGGAAAACATCCAAAACTCAAAGATACAAATGGCACATGAATTTATATGAGTGACCAAAATCGACACTACTCAACATGCAAGATGCAAGTTGAAACTATAGGTACCCACTAGTCTTTGATAAAATGAAAATGGAAGGTTGCCTCTAGAAATAGGAATGTAAGAATGTCCATATGGTAAATGCTCCAACTCACTGAAGTGCATGTAAATAATTGTTGATGTGTGTTGCATGTGAAAGTATATAAGAACAAAAACTAGATACATAGATCACTCCAAACCGTGAAACCAAACAAGCATTAGCACCAACAATAGAAACCCCCCAATAATGTTGAAAAGGGAGAGCCAACACAAGTACACTAAAAATGTGTGAAACCAAGAAGTGCATGTAGAAAAAACAACCTACAAATAAAAGGGTGCGCAAACTAAAACACACGCATGAGGCAAGAATCACTAGGATTCATTGTTGTTGTGAAAAGGATACTCACTTGAAAAAGGTGTGATGGCAAGTCAAAGACAAACATTAACCCCCCATGGCACTTTATATGATAGTGTGAATATGAAAGGCACGACAAGATGTGCAAAATCCCCTAAAAAAGTATACACCAGAATGACACTTTATCTCAATGTGTCTACAAAAAAGAATGTGCATGAAAAAGATGTCTAAAAGCCCAAACAAGACAAAATACTGGAACTACATAATAGAACAGCCAAAAATGAGTCATCCCACGCAAACAGAAAGTTTTCAAGAGCTAAGATGTCCAAGTAATTCATTAGAGTGTGAAAACACAAAAACCTAAATAAAATGTACTTGGAGAAAAGTTTGGAAAAAGTGCATGGATGGATGTGAAGAGCTCTGAAAGATCGTCCCAACATCGCTAGAATTACAAAAAATAGAGAAACTAGTCAAAATTTATGAGCTCAAGACTGAAAATAACACATCTTCAATAGGTTGTAGAATGCACCAACAGCAAAATCAAGTGATGAAACCCACAACACTAGAAATTTGGCTGAACCAGCTTTTTGACAATATCTCATTTGCCAAAAAATGATATTGTACGCCCAAATTATGGCCAAAAGAAAAAAAAAACCCCTTTTAGGGCACAAAGGGGTCTTGAAGGGGCCAAGCAAACTGTTTGTATGGCTGACGTTATGTTGACATCAGCATCCATACAAATGACATCATGTTGACATTAGTATAACGTCAATAGGAATATACAGTGAATATTCCCTCTTATTAACAAAAAATTTGTCAACCTAGAAACCAAAAAAGTTGATAGAATATGCTTTAAAAACTAGAATATTCCTTGGTAAAAAGGAGATTGCATTATTTGGATGTTGGAAAAAAATTTCAAGGTTTTCAGAGAATTTTTCTGGCTGACAGTTAATAAAGGTTGCCACCGGTGGTTAAAGCGGCTAGCAAGTGGCAAAAGTATGCCACCAATTAGCATTTAAAGCCACCAACAGAGGTGGTATGGGCCTACAAGTATTGATTACCTATGGGTACCCAATATAGTCACCCCCAAAAAACCAAAACGCCTACCTTTTTTATATATTTTTTTAAGCTTCTTCCAAAAGCTTTATTTATGTTTTTTTGAAAAAGTAGAATTTAATAAAAAAATTGACCTACAATTTTTTTATTTTTTTCAAACTCTATGCTGAAGGGGCCTTACGAGCCCTTGTAAAAAAAAAATTGCCTCAAAACCTCCTGACTAGAAAATAGGTGGAATTTATAGTCAAAATTCATGGAATCAGCCTCTTGAATACAACTGTGAGGTCCTTTTCATGCCAAAATGCACAAAAAAGTAGCCACCCTCCAAATCTAGAAAAAACAAAAGCTTCAAACCCTCATATATCTGACCTCAGGAGTCCAAATCAGGCCTAACAAAAGGAAATTTTGACTTTCTTGACAGCTCTAAATCCAACGAAAGACTTTGTTTTGATCCTAGATGCACCAAAATTTGCCCACCTCCAAAATTTTCAAAAAAAGAAAAGGGGATTTAGATATTAAACCTATAACCCTTGTTGAAGAAAAAAACCTGATAAATCAAGAAGGGATTCGATAAAACCTAGCTCTGATACCATGTTAGAATTGTGAAAAACACAAGCCACGGGATCAAACAATGAACAAAGACACTTTCCACACAAGAGATTTGTAAACAATATATGCAATATTCCTCAACAAGAAAAAGTTACTGAAGCAATAGATTATTAAAAGATATGAAATCTCAAGAGATAATACAATGAGGGTTGAGTGCTTATAAGGGAAAAACCCTAAATGAGAAAATGATCAGATCATGATAAGTGTCAACATCACATGGGATGAGACAAAATGATCTAATATTAGCTCAACTTATAAAAGCATAAAAGCACTCCTAAGTTTAGTTTAAGTGCATAAGAATAAATTAGACTAATAATTAATTAAAGATTCATCAATTATTAGCTAATGCATGATTACTCTAACATCTCATTCTATATATCTATTTCACCTCTCTCTCCCTCCCCCTCTCCTTCCCTCTATTTATCTCTATCACCTCTCTCCCTTTCGCTACTTACCTCTTTCTCCATCTCTCCCTACCACTCTATCTCTATTGCTCTCTATATCAGCTCTCACCTCCCTCCCTCATTTCCTATCTACTCTCTATCTCCTAATTCCTCTCTCTACCTACCTCTCCATCCATCACTCCCTACCACTCTCTCTCTACACCTCTCTATCTCACCTCTATCCCTCCCTCATTCCATCTCTACTCTCTTTATCTCCTCTCTCTACCTTTTCTTCCCTCTCTACTTCTCTTTATCTCCCTCCTTCCCTCTCTCTCTACTCTCTATCTCACATATCCTTCTCTACCTCTGCCTCCCTCCCACATCCTATCTCTTGTTCTCTCCCTCCCCCTCTTTCTCTCTTTCCTCTCTCTCATCATTCTCTCTTTCCCTCCCTCACTCTCTCCTCTCTATCTCACCATTCTCTCTCCTCCCTCTCTCTCTAATTCTTTGTATCTCACCTATCCCTCTTTACCTCTACCTCCCTCCCCTATCTCCCACTTTCCCTCCTTCCCCCTATCTCTTTCTACTCTCTATCTCACCTATCACTCTCTACCTCTCCCTTCCTCCCACCTCCCTCTCTTTTTGTCATTCTCTCCTTCCCTCTCTACTTCTCTCTATATCCCCTCACTCTCTCTACCTACTTCTCTATATCTCACCTATCACTCTTTACCTCTCCCTTCCTCCCACCTCTCTCGTTCTCTCCTTCCCTCTCCCTCTCTCTAAATAGAGAGGGGAGAGTGAGAGGAAGGAAGAGAGAGAAGGGGGGAGGATGAAGGGAGAGGTAGAGATGGAGATAAATAAAGAGAAGTTTATAGGGAAGGGGAGATAGAGAGGGAAAATTGGAGAAGAGAAAGAGAGAATGGTGAGATAGAGAGAAGAGATGGAAGGAGAGAGTGAGAGAGAAATATGGGGGAGGGGGAGAGAGAAACAAAGAGGGGAGGAAGGTTAGGAGATTAAAAGAGAGGGAGAGAGAGGGAAGGAGGGAGGGAGAGGTAGAGATGGAGAGAGATAGAGAGAGAAGTATATGGGGAAGGAGAGATTAAGAGGGGGGAGGGAGGCAGAAGTAGAGAGAGAGAGGGGTAGGGAGGGAGAGAGAGAGAGAGGAGAGAGGGATAGAGATAGATAGAAATGGAGAGCGAAGGAGGGAGGGCTGGAGAGAGAAGTGAGATAGAGAGAATGAGAGAAGGGGGGGAGGAGGAAGGTGGAGAGATTGAGAGAGAGGAAGGAGGGAGAGAGGTAGAGATGGATAGGTTAGATAGAGATAAGTAGAGAGGGAAAGTAGGTGGGAGGAAGAGAGAGAGAGGGGGGAAGGTGGGTGGGAGGAAGAGAGAGAGCGGAAAGGAAGGAGAGAGAGAGAGAGAATACAACTTGTTGATTACTAAAATTTGACTTTTTGATTATTGAAATTTGACATGTTGATTACTGAAATTTGACTAAGTCTAAAAAATTATAAGATCTTATACAAAATGGAATTTTCCTTATAACTCCTAGAGATATGAAACCACTCATAAACATTCTTAAACTATATGCATGAAATATAACTTAAAGTATAAGAAAGTAAATGTCCATATGTAAATGTCGGATTATACACGCTCGCATTTTGTGATTGACAAACCATAATACAAGTGTGTTATATCATGTTCCCATTTTGGCTTGGTAATGACTGAACCTAGGCTCAATCACTACCAACCCATAACGCAAGTGTGTTTTGTTATAACACGCTCACATTTTCTCTATTTCAGGACCAAAAAGTGGAGTGGCCACTTTTTGGCCCCCCATCTTTGTGCACCCACCCTCATTGCAATGTGATTTTCATCCATTCTCCTCATCTACCCAACTCCCATTCTTATCTAGTTCCTCCTTCCATCCTTCATCCTCTAGTCCCCCCTTCCATTTTGAGAGCACACCCATGTTCTTTGAACCCGCCTATCCTCTTGAGGGGGCATACCAAACTTTGTCTTAGTCATCCTTCCTCATCCTTGCTAGTGACTAGGGAATGATTCCACTAGTAGTTATTTCTTGCCTACCCCCTATATTTTATCCTTCTTTGATAAAATGCCACTCCTTATAGTTGTGACATCATATCAAAGAGGGTAAAATTATAAACACCTAAATTTTTTCATACTCGAACGCATTGGACTTTATCCCATCCTAGCTAATAAATAGATATTCATTGTTTATTTAAATCATCTTTTGTCTTTATCCCTTATTTCTAGTTAAATAAATTTACATTTATTTAATTAAGTTTAATCTTATCTACCAAATCCTCCAGCGAGATCAATTAATTAACACCCACTTAATTGATCTAGGCTAATTAATCCTTGTTACCCTCTTCCAATATTTTAATCCATATTATCCTCAATCCATGTCCATTTAATCTTGGTCGTTAAATCCATCTACATCAATCACAATATAAACTTGTCATCATGTGACAAGTACCCCTCTCCTCATACTCACACATGTGACACCTCTAGCCCTCAAGGCTAAGCCTTAATCCAAACCCTAATTTTCAATCAATATTAATCATTCATCAATCAATGTGTCTTGGCCCTTAATTTCTCTCTTGAAAATTCTATAAATGAGAGGCCTCTCACCCCATTTAGGCATCCACTCTTGGCATAACCTTATGCTACTCCATTTTTTATCTAACCATTCATTATCCTATCCTTATGATATCCATTTGATCTCTCATCAACTTAATCCTATCATCATATTGTTGGTTTCAGAAACAACCACATTCCACACATTAAAAGGAGCGCATTAAGAGAGTAATTGGTGCAAAGTTCTACTTTAGTTCAATTTGTGGAGAAAGGAGTGAACAATGTAAAATTTTCCATTATTCTTTATAATCTTTATGTTATTTATCTTTTTTTTCAATCTTTAGATACTAAACATCTTTCCTTGTTTAATTAATGGTTGGCCACATTCTTTTATAATGGGAAAATCAAATTTGTTAACTATGTGTTTGAGTTTTCATCACAATAGTTTCCCCTATGCCTCCACAATCTTCCCAAGTCCTCACTATGTTGAGAGTATTGGTCTTACTAGACCTTACATTACTACAAGATGGGGTTGTGAATCTACAATCATCAATGCTCAAGTACTTTTAATAGTTTCATGACTATAATTCAAAAATCTTTCCCTTACAAGGAATCCCCATTAAGTATAAGAGTCAAATCTACTACATTTTATTTTAAAAGAAAAAGGAAATGTATTATGGATCTTTTCCAAAGTAGGTGGTAAAGTAAATTTGTAAGCTTTTCTAGGATTTTAAATGGTTTGACAAAGTTTGGAGCTAGTTTGGTAGCATTTCTAAATTTTATCGAGCTCATATATGATTTAAATTAAAAGAAAACTATCTCTAACCACAAACTCTGTAAGAGTTTATATCACTTATTACACATGTTTTAATTATGTAGATGACTTCCTTCAATCTGTTTTATTTATTTACTTTCTTCAAAATATCTAATACTATTAAAATAATAATAATAATAATAATTTATTTATATACTATAAAAATTATGAAATTTTATTATTAAAAAAAATTAACTTTCATTAAAAAATAATTAATTGACTATAATAGTAAATAACATAATTAAATATATAAATCTAAATTATCCATAATCTCATTTAAGACAACTAGAATTTTGATTAGAAGTAACTTACATTATCATAATCTCATCACCACCATCATATTCTTCATCCTCCTCATCATACACATACAAATTATCATACTCAACATACTCATCACAATTAGAATTTTCATCATAATCATTGTCATGGACTTCGTCATCTTGGGTTTTATGAAAAGAATGTATCTTCTCCTCTACTTCTCTCCAAAAAATGCTCTTAGAATCTATTTCATAGAAACCATTTGACATAGACAATGTGTTGCCAATTTTATCTGCATTAAAGTATGACATGGGTGATCTCCATGTGTCACTATCTTCATCTAATGTGGACGATCTCTCCACTAGAATTGTAAGCTTCCATGGAAATCTTTGAAATCATAGTGCTCTGGCTAAATTGTTTTCAATACTATATATCGAAAAGAAATAGAACATTTAGTAGTACTTTATTCAAATGTAACCATTCAAAAAATTAAAATAAATCGCAAGAGAGCAACTAAATTAAGAGGAAATATTGGACAATCTAATGAGAAAATACACATATCTACGTTTAATACCTACAACGTCTCAACATAACTTATTATAAGATTATTTGCAATAATCATATCCTTCAGGCCTTCCAATTCTTCAATACTCGTTATACTCTATAGCTTCAAACATGCAACAATGATAATTCTCTCTAGGAATACCACTCTCATCAAAGATTTGTTCAATCGCAAACATTCAGAATTTAGTGGATCAACTACTCAATTTTGATGTGCAAGAAAATGATGTCAAAGGTGTGCTCACTTCTCTGCAAAGTAAGCTTCTCAATGATTTGTTTCTTGGAAATCATTATTCTATTTGTAGTATAGAAGAAGGAACCGCCTATATCAACCATGACCTTCATGGGAGCCACAAATCAAGGTTCCTTATAGTTATAGATGATGTTGATAATCAGAAGCAGTTAGAAGCCCTCAATCCCTATAGTTTGGTGGTTGTCACAACTCGTGATGAGAGGCTTCCTATATAGGCCAAAATAAAAGTTTGTTATAAGATAAAAGAAATGAATCCAAAGCATAGTAGAGAGCTCTTCTGATGGCATGCATTTCATAAACAATCTTGTAAAAAGTGTTTTTGAGAATTTGGTAGACAAATTTGTTGAAGCGTGTGTAGGATCACCTCTCATTCTTTGAGTGATGGGTAGCCATGTTTGTGGCAGTGACAAGGGTTATTGGAAGTTACAACTAGATATTGTTAAGGAAAGACTACACAAAGGCATAAAAGATACACTTAAAATAAGTTATGATGCTCTAGAAGAGGATTAAAAACAGATATTTATGGATATAGTGGGATTTTTCATAGAGGAAAAGGTGAGCACGACCATAAGTATATGGAAGGATTCAAGGTGGGGCGCCCAACATGCACTTCAAACCCCTCAAAGATAAATGCCTTGTTGAAATGCAACTTTTTTTGAAATGGAGGATTATGAATCAACACTTGCTTTGAGAATGCATGACCACCTCCATGATTTGGGGAGAGAAATGGCAGATAATGAAATGAGAAATCCTTGTCGGTTGTGGCATCGTACAAATCTTATATGTGTTTTTCTTGTTTTCCTTAAATTCATGTTGGAAATGGTTTATTTTCTATAAGTTGTTAAAACAATTACATGTAACTTAGAATTAACATTTTCTAACTTCACAAAAATATGAATTTAGATTGAAATACAAAACATCCTCACAGAGTCTAAAGGAAAGAATTTCAAATATTTCAATGCAACTGTTGGGCACATGACATATCTTCTCTAGACTTCAAAGACATCAACTAAATTACAATGGCTTGAACTTCACTCTAATTTCAATCAGTCGAATATTCCTAAATGGATTCCTCTTCAAAATTTGCACACTTTAAGACTTGAAGGAGTATCACCTATGAGATTGTGGCAAAGGGATGACTAGTTATATATCTTTTCTTGATAAAATAAATAAATTTTGTTAGTAGCTGCAAGTAGTTTGTTCTTGTAAGACTTTTTACCATTCGAAAAAAAGAGTTTGAAACAAAGTGATTGTAAACGTCAGGTTCCACTCAAGTTGAAAGCTATATTACTCCTTTGACAATCTTTTTGATATTCAATGCTCCACTGAACATATGTTTCGGAGAAATTTAAACGAACTGATGAGTTCATTTGGAATGTTAAAACATCTAGAAAGTCTATAACTACACCTTGCAAATGAAATCTTAGGATGGAATTGCTTTCTCAAATCTGTAAGAGAACTTGAACCAATTTGAAAACTTTAGAGTTGGAACACTTTATGGTAGAAGGGGAATTTGATTTAAACAAGAGGGAAGAGACAACTAATGATTGGTTTCGTATGAGAAGCCTTAAAGCCATAACTCTAGGTGGTGCATCTAAAATAAGCAAGCTCTCAATTAATTAGCCAATAGGCTATATATAGTGTGACCTTTTAGCGAAAACAAGTCTCATGTCTGAAAACTCCCTCCCGAGAAACAGGTTACCACTCACTTATTTGTCGATGTGTATGTTGTCAAATAAATGCAAAGTTGCAATGCCGACATACGGAAGAGTTGCAATTTAATATGAAATCATATTAAATGCAGTCTTCTTAACATTGATAAAATCTTCTTCGATCGATTAGGAGTGCACGTATTTTTTTTAAAAAAAATCTTATCATTGTTGGTAGATTGGATGGGATTGCTATCCCCAAGTAAATGTGTATCAGGATCAATCTAATTATCTAGTAATCAATCATATTGCAATAAATGTGAAGATATTTATTTTTGTCCACCTTTGCCACCGCCCTAACTGCTGCCAACTTTAACACTACTTAAATTTTTTCTTAAAAACATATTAAATGTACTTATTTTGCAACAAATGTTTTGCAATGCATTTTTTTTTTAGGGGGGTTAAGGTTATGGAAACTATTTGTATTATTAAGCCTCATTTTTTTTCCTGTACAGAAATGTTCCCAAGCTGCCATATTCTTGTCGTCTTTTTTCGATTCAATAATATCACTTTACATGAAAAAGATCTTTTGTCTAAAGAAATTTTCCCAAGCCGCATAGTGTCAAGGAAAAATTACCACAATGTTGCGGTAGGCAAGGTATTGGAGAAACATCAACAGTATGTTTTGTTTACTATTTTACTTATGTTTCTTAACAATATTTTACTTTTGTTTCTTACTTATTTTATGTTTACTATTTCAGCTATATGCGTTTGTTCTTGGTAATAGTAGTAATTATGGTCTTAGTTTTCACTTCTACTTTTTACTTTTAAACCTACATGCATTATGTAAAAACTAATAAACCTTCAAACCTCAAAATAAGCTGAAAATTTGATTTACTTTTGTCTATTTTCTTTACATGGGTGGTAAAAATTGAAATCTTCAGGGAAGCTCTTAATTATGTATCAAACAATTGTAATGAAATTCTTTGTATTACAATTAAATCGCCACAAAATCACAATTTATTCGAAAATTTTGGGGAACAAACCTTCTAGCACAATTTTTTGCCAGTTTGTGGGTTTAAACTGTTTCCTTGTCCAATTTGCAAAAAAAAGCAATTTTTGGCAATATTTAAACAAAAATGACCAACAAAAGCTTGGAGAATAGGCAATGATAGAAGCAAGCCATGAAATAGAAGTAAATAAAAAATAAAAAAATTAGCAAGGCTCTAGACAAAAACAATTACATCAATAAGGTTAAGAATGTAAACTAAGCTACCTCTAAACCCAACACAATCTAATATATTGTTGCTTTGCACTCCTGCAATGGAGATGAAGAAAATATTTTATCAAACAAACTGAGTCAATTACTAGCTAAACATGATTAGCTTTGACTAGCAAAGGCATTGTAGCACATTAGAATTTATAAGCCTCTTTGGGTTGACTTTCTTTTACTCACGAGGCATTCTATGTTGGGCAGACTCTAGCCAGAGAATCGGATTTGCATCTCTGTATTTTATTACAATGGATCTTCTGTGGAGATGATAATTATCAGCAACACCAACAGTTAATTGTGGAGGCCAAGAGAAAAATGATTGGAGTCTTCCTACAACCCTAGAAATAATTAGTACAAATTTACTGGTCGAGTTCCATTTTCCACTAAAGCTATATGGCACATATATGCAGATGCCCTCTACTTTTCTGAGACTGCATGAACCCACCAAAAGGCCCACGTTCCTGAAAGCACTGCGAAACAAGAAACCCATTATGTTAAAATCTCTATGCAGCCTGATTTTAAATTGTGTTGAATTCAAATCAGATTTTATTTGGGCTTACCTCACAACTTCTAAAATGATGTTGAGGACAGAAGAATTGATCCCTGCTTTCAACATGCTTATTTGGGTGGTGAGCAGTTTGGATGGTGCATTGTCTTCCCTCGTCCATGGATTGCTTGTTCTACCCAACACTCCTGCAACCTTTGTTATTAGGAAAGATATGTTTTTTCCCCTTACCACATTGCAAATGGTTTTGTCCCCCACAGTTTCAAAATAGCCTTCTATGTGGCACAAAAATACTCTTAATATTTGATGCCTTTCCTGTTAAAGATCCGTAAAGCTACAATAAGTTAATACATGCAACTACCATGTGTCATAAAGTCAAAGTGCAAGTTTTCAGCTTCAGATTTAATGGCGTCTACCCTTTTGTTGGGTTGTCTTTAGTGAATTTAAAAAAAAAAATCCTACCAGATCGGAACTTTTTAATTCTTATAGAAATTTAACCAATTGTTTTTCAAAATTCCTAGGTGATTGATCTTGCACACTTATTGCACACTTAATTCACTTAATTTTATATAAAGTTACTTTCCATTTGGTTTAATAATTTTGCCTACATTTAATTGTGCACATTGAGTTTGTGTTTTCATATTGACAATTTTATATTCACAATTTCCTATGCATAAGAACAATTACTTTATATGCATATTCATATAGCTCTTTCGATCAATATTCATGAATGAAAAATAGTCCATACACAATTGCCAAGAAAAATGAAGAGCTCCAATTACATCTGATTTCATTATGAGCAGTATAGGTATACATTTTTACTTTTGAACTTCTCTACATCAAATTTTACTTAATTCTTATTAATATGCTCTTCATAGTACATGCTTTACACATAAATCACAAACTAATTTACTCACATCTTCATG
>VDFB02000017.1:124330534-124368420 GCA_007258455.2 Sequoia sempervirens | reverse complement strand
TAATAATTAATTAAAGATTCATCAATTATTAGCTAATGCATGATTACTCTAACATCTCATTCTATATATCTATTTCACCTCTCTCTCCCTCCCCCTCTCCTTCCCTCTATTTATCTCTATCACCTCTCTCCCTTTCGCTACTTACCTCTTTCTCCATCTCTCCCTACCACTCTATCTCTATTGCTCTCTATATCAGCTCTCACCTCCCTCCCTCATTTCCTATCTACTCTCTATCTCCTAATTCCTCTCTCTACCTACCTCTCCATCCATCACTCCCTACCACTCTCTCTCTACACCTCTCTATCTCACCTCTATCCCTCCCTCATTCCATCTCTACTCTCTTTATCTCCTCTCTCTACCTTTTCTTCCCTCTCTACTTCTCTTTATCTCCCTCCTTCCCTCTCTCTCTACTCTCTATCTCACATATCCTTCTCTACCTCTGCCTCCCTCCCACATCCTATCTCTTGTTCTCTCCCTCCCCCTCTTTCTCTCTTTCCTCTCTCTCATCATTCTCTCTTTCCCTCCCTCACTCTCTCCTCTCTATCTCACCATTCTCTCTCCTCCCTCTCTCTCTAATTCTTTGTATCTCACCTATCCCTCTTTACCTCTACCTCCCTCCCCTATCTCCCACTTTCCCTCCTTCCCCCTATCTCTTTCTACTCTCTATCTCACCTATCACTCTCTACCTCTCCCTTCCTCCCACCTCCCTCTCTTTTTGTCATTCTCTCCTTCCCTCTCTACTTCTCTCTATATCCCCTCACTCTCTCTACCTACTTCTCTATATCTCACCTATCACTCTTTACCTCTCCCTTCCTCCCACCTCTCTCGTTCTCTCCTTCCCTCTCCCTCTCTCTAAATAGAGAGGGGAGAGTGAGAGGAAGGAAGAGAGAGAAGGGGGGAGGATGAAGGGAGAGGTAGAGATGGAGATAAATAAAGAGAAGTTTATAGGGAAGGGGAGATAGAGAGGGAAAATTGGAGAAGAGAAAGAGAGAATGGTGAGATAGAGAGAAGAGATGGAAGGAGAGAGTGAGAGAGAAATATGGGGGAGGGGGAGAGAGAAACAAAGAGGGGAGGAAGGTTAGGAGATTAAAAGAGAGGGAGAGAGAGGGAAGGAGGGAGGGAGAGGTAGAGATGGAGAGAGATAGAGAGAGAAGTATATGGGGAAGGAGAGATTAAGAGGGGGGAGGGAGGCAGAAGTAGAGAGAGAGAGGGGTAGGGAGGGAGAGAGAGAGAGAGGAGAGAGGGATAGAGATAGATAGAAATGGAGAGCGAAGGAGGGAGGGCTGGAGAGAGAAGTGAGATAGAGAGAATGAGAGAAGGGGGGGAGGAGGAAGGTGGAGAGATTGAGAGAGAGGAAGGAGGGAGAGAGGTAGAGATGGATAGGTTAGATAGAGATAAGTAGAGAGGGAAAGTAGGTGGGAGGAAGAGAGAGAGAGGGGGGAAGGTGGGTGGGAGGAAGAGAGAGAGCGGAAAGGAAGGAGAGAGAGAGAGAGAATACAACTTGTTGATTACTAAAATTTGACTTTTTGATTATTGAAATTTGACATGTTGATTACTGAAATTTGACTAAGTCTAAAAAATTATAAGATCTTATACAAAATGGAATTTTCCTTATAACTCCTAGAGATATGAAACCACTCATAAACATTCTTAAACTATATGCATGAAATATAACTTAAAGTATAAGAAAGTAAATGTCCATATGTAAATGTCGGATTATACACGCTCGCATTTTGTGATTGACAAACCATAATACAAGTGTGTTATATCATGTTCCCATTTTGGCTTGGTAATGACTGAACCTAGGCTCAATCACTACCAACCCATAACGCAAGTGTGTTTTGTTATAACACGCTCACATTTTCTCTATTTCAGGACCAAAAAGTGGAGTGGCCACTTTTTGGCCCCCCATCTTTGTGCACCCACCCTCATTGCAATGTGATTTTCATCCATTCTCCTCATCTACCCAACTCCCATTCTTATCTAGTTCCTCCTTCCATCCTTCATCCTCTAGTCCCCCCTTCCATTTTGAGAGCACACCCATGTTCTTTGAACCCGCCTATCCTCTTGAGGGGGCATACCAAACTTTGTCTTAGTCATCCTTCCTCATCCTTGCTAGTGACTAGGGAATGATTCCACTAGTAGTTATTTCTTGCCTACCCCCTATATTTTATCCTTCTTTGATAAAATGCCACTCCTTATAGTTGTGACATCATATCAAAGAGGGTAAAATTATAAACACCTAAATTTTTTCATACTCGAACGCATTGGACTTTATCCCATCCTAGCTAATAAATAGATATTCATTGTTTATTTAAATCATCTTTTGTCTTTATCCCTTATTTCTAGTTAAATAAATTTACATTTATTTAATTAAGTTTAATCTTATCTACCAAATCCTCCAGCGAGATCAATTAATTAACACCCACTTAATTGATCTAGGCTAATTAATCCTTGTTACCCTCTTCCAATATTTTAATCCATATTATCCTCAATCCATGTCCATTTAATCTTGGTCGTTAAATCCATCTACATCAATCACAATATAAACTTGTCATCATGTGACAAGTACCCCTCTCCTCATACTCACACATGTGACACCTCTAGCCCTCAAGGCTAAGCCTTAATCCAAACCCTAATTTTCAATCAATATTAATCATTCATCAATCAATGTGTCTTGGCCCTTAATTTCTCTCTTGAAAATTCTATAAATGAGAGGCCTCTCACCCCATTTAGGCATCCACTCTTGGCATAACCTTATGCTACTCCATTTTTTATCTAACCATTCATTATCCTATCCTTATGATATCCATTTGATCTCTCATCAACTTAATCCTATCATCATATTGTTGGTTTCAGAAACAACCACATTCCACACATTAAAAGGAGCGCATTAAGAGAGTAATTGGTGCAAAGTTCTACTTTAGTTCAATTTGTGGAGAAAGGAGTGAACAATGTAAAATTTTCCATTATTCTTTATAATCTTTATGTTATTTATCTTTTTTTTCAATCTTTAGATACTAAACATCTTTCCTTGTTTAATTAATGGTTGGCCACATTCTTTTATAATGGGAAAATCAAATTTGTTAACTATGTGTTTGAGTTTTCATCACAATAGTTTCCCCTATGCCTCCACAATCTTCCCAAGTCCTCACTATGTTGAGAGTATTGGTCTTACTAGACCTTACATTACTACAAGATGGGGTTGTGAATCTACAATCATCAATGCTCAAGTACTTTTAATAGTTTCATGACTATAATTAAAAAATCTTTCCCTTACAAGGAATCCCCATTAAGTATATGAGTCAAATCTACTACATTTTATTTTAAAAGAAAAAGGAAATGTATTATGGATCTTTTCCAAAGTAGATGGTAAAGTAAATTTGTAAGCTTTTCTAGGATTTTAAATGGTTTGACAAAGTTTGGAGCTAGTTTGGTAGCATTTCTAAATTTTATCGAGCTTATATATGATTTAAATTAAAAGAAAACTATCTCTAACCACAAACTCTGTAAGAGTTTATATCACTTATTACACATGTTTTAATTATGTAGATGACTTCCTTCAATCTGTTTTATTTACTTACTTTCTTCAAAATATCTAATACTATTAAAATAATAATAATAATTTATTTATATACTATTAAAATTATGAAATTTTATTATTAAAAAAAAATTAACTTTCATTAAAAAATAATTAATTGACGATAATAGTAAATAACATAATTAAATATATAAATCCAAATTATCCATAATCTCATTTAAGACAACTAGAATTTCGATTAGAAGTAACTTACATTATCATAATCTCATCACCACCATCATATTCTTCATCCTCCTCATCATACACATACAAATCATCATACTCAACATACTCATCACAATTAGAATTCTCATCATAATCATTGTCATGGACTTTGTCATCTTGGGTTTTATGAAAAGAATGTATCTTCTCCTCTAATTCTCTCCAAAAAATGCTCTTACAATCTATTTCATAGAAACCATTTGCCATAGACAATGTGTTGCCAATTTTATCTGCATTAAAGTATGACATGGGTGATCTCCATGTGTCACTATCTTCATTTGACGTGGACGATCTCTCCACTAGAATTGTAAGCTCCCATGGAAATATTTGAAATCATAGTGCTCTAGCTAAATTGTTTTCAATACTATATATGGAAAAGAAATAGAACATTTAGTAGTACTTTATTCAAATGTAACCGTTCAAAAAATTAAAATAAATCACAAGAGAGCAACTAAATTAAGAGGAAATATTGGACAATCTAATGAGAAAATACACATATCTACATTTAATACCTACAACGTCTCAACATAACTTATTATAAGATTATCTGCAATAATCATATCCTTCAGGCCTTCCAATTCTTCAATACTCGTTATACTCTACAACTTCAGACATGCAACAATGATAATTCTCTCTAGGAATACCACTCTCATCAAAGATTTTTTCAATCACAAACATTCAGAATTTAGTGGATCGACTACTCAATTTTGATGTGCAGGAAAATGATGTCAAAGGTGTGCTCACTTCTCTGCAAAGTAAGCTTCTCAATGATTTGTTTCCTAGAAATCATTATTCTATTTGTAGTAAAGAAGAAGGAACCGCCTATATCAACCATGACCTTCATGGGAGCCACAAATCAAGGTTCCTTATAGTTATAGATGATGTTGATAATCAGAAGCAGTTAGATGCCCTCAATCCCTACAGTTTGGTGGTTGTCACAACTCGTGATGAGAGGCTTCTTATATTGGCCAAAATAAGAGTTTGTTATAAGATGAAAGAAATGAATCCAAAGCATAGTAGAGAGCTCTTCTGATGGCATGCATTTCATAAACAATCTTGTAAAAAGTGTTTTTGAGAATTTGATAGACAAATTTGTTGAAGCGTGTGTAGGATCACCTCTCATTCTTTGAGTGATGGGTAGCCATGTTTGTGGCAGTGACAAGGGTTATTGGAAGTTACAACTAGATATTGTTAAGGAAAGACTACACAAAGACATAAAAGATACACTTAAAATAAGCTATGATGCTCTAGAAGAGGATTAAAAACAGATATTTATGGATATAGTGGGAATTTTCATAGGGGAAAAGGTGAGCACGACCATAAGTATATGGAAGGATTCAAGGTGGGGCGCCCAACATGCACTTCAAACCCCTCAAAGATAAATGTCTTGTTGAAATGCAACTTTTTTTGAAATGGAGGATTATGAATCAACACTTGCTTTGAGAATGCATGACCACCTCCATGATTTGGGGAGAGAAATGGAAGATAATGAAATGAGAAATCCTTGTCGGTTGTGGCATCATACAGATCTTATATGTGTTTTTCTTGTTTTCCTTAAATTCATGTTGGAAATGGTTTATTTTCTATAAGTTGTTAAAACAATTACATGTAACTTAGAATTAACATTTTCTAACTTCACAAAAATATGAATTCAGATTGAAATACAAAACATCCTCACAGAGTCTAAAGGAAAGAATTTCAAATATTTCAATGCAACTGTTGGGCACGTGACATATCTTCTCTAGACTTCAAAGACATCAACTAAATTACAATGGCTTGAACTTCACTCTAATTTCGATCAGCCGAATATTCCTAAATGGATTCCTCTTCAAAATTTGCACACTTTAAGACTTGAAGGAGTATCACCTATGAGATTGTGGCAAAAGGATGACTAGTTATATATCTTTTCTTGATAAAATAAATAAATTTTGTTAGTATCTGCAAGTAGTTTGTTCTTGTAAGACTTTTTACCATTCGAAAACAAGAGTTTGAAGCAAAGTGATTGTAAACGTCAGGTTCCACTCAAGTTGAAAGCTATATTACTCCTTTGACAATCCTTTTGATATTCAATGCTCCACTAAACATATGTTTCGGAGAAATTTAAACAAACTAATGAGTTCATTTGGAATGTCAAAACATCTGGAAAGTCTATACCTACACCTTGCAAATGAAATCTTAGGATGGAATTGCTTTCTCAAATCTGTAAGAGAACTTGAACCAATTTGAAACTTTAGAGTTGGAACACTTTATGGTAGAAGGGGAATTTGATTTAAACAAGAGGGAAGAGACAACTAATGATTGGTTCGTATGAGAAGCCTTAAAGCCATAACTCTAGGTGGTGCATCCAAAATAAGTCAGCTCTCAATTAATTAGCCGATAGGCTATATATAGTGTGAGCTTTTAGCGGAAACAAGTCTCACGCCTGAAAACGCCCTCCCGAGAAACAGGTTACCACTCACTTATTTGTCGGTGTGTATGTTGTCAAATAAATGTAGAGTTGCAATGCCGATATACAAAAGAGTTGCAATTTAATATGAAATCATATTAAATTCAGTCTTCTTAACATCGATAAAATCTTCTTCGATCAATTAGGAGTGTGCACGCATTTTTAAAAAAAAAATCTTTTCATTGCTGGTAGATTGGATGGGATTGCTATCCCCAAGTAAATGTGTATCAGGATCAATCTAATTATCTAGTAATCGATCAGATTGCAATAAATGTGAAGATATTTATTTTTGTCCACCTTTGCCACCGCCCTAACTGTTACCGACTTTAACACTACTTAATTTTTTTCTGAAAAACATATTAAATCTACTTATTTTGCAACAAATGTTTTGCAATACATTTTTTTTAGGGGGTTTAAGGTTATGGAAACTATTTGTATTGTGAAGCCTCATTTTTTTTTCCTGTACAGAAAAATTCCCAAGCTGCCATATTCTTGTCGTCTTTTTTCGATTCAATAATATCACTTTACATGAAAAAGGTTTTTTGTCTAAAGAAATTTTCCCAAGCCGCATAGTGTCAAGGAAAAATTACCACAACGTTGCGGCAGGCAAGGTATTGGAGAAGAACATCAACAGTATGTTTTGTTTACTATTTTACTTATGTTTCTTAACAATATTTTACTTTTGTTTCTTACTTATTTTATGTTTACTGTTTCAGCTATATGTGTTTGTTCTCGGTAATAGTAATTATGGTCATAGTTTTCACTTCTACTTTTTCCTTTTAAACCTACATGCATTATGTAAAAACTAATAAACCTTCAAACCTCAAAATAAGCTAAAAATTTTATTTACTTATGTCTATTTTCTTCACATGGATGGTAAAAATTGAAATCTTCCAAGGAAGCTCTTAATTATGTATCAAACAATTGTAATGAAATTCTTTGTATTACAATTAAATCACCACAAAATCACAATTTATTGGAAAATTTTGGGGAACAAACCTTCTGGCACAATTTTTTGCCAGTTTGTGGGTTTAAACTGTTTCCTTGTCCAATTTCCAAAAAAATGCAATTTTTGGCAATTGGCGATATTTAAACAGAAATGACCAACAAAAGCTTGGAGAATAGGAAATGATAGAAGCAAGGCATGAAATAGAAGTAAAAAAAAAAAAAAGAAATTAGCAAGGCTCTAGACAAAAACAATTACATCAATAAGGTTAAGAATGTAAACTAAGCTACCTCTAAACCCAACACAATCTAATATATTGTTACTTTGCACTCCTGCAATGGAGATGAAGAAAATATTTTATCAAACAAACTGAGTCAATTACTAGCTAAACAGGATTAGCTAGCAAAGGCATTGTAGCACATTAGAATTTATAAGCCTCTTTGGATTGACTTTCTTTTACTCACGAGGCATTCTATGTTGGGCAGACTCTAGCCAGAGAATCGGATTTGCATCTCTGTATTTTATACAATGGATCTTCTGTGGAGATGATAATTATCAGCAACACCAACAGTTAATTGTGGAGGCCAAGAGAAAAATGATTGGAGTTTTCCTGCAACCCTAGAAATAATTAGTACAAATTTACTGGTCGAGTTCCATTTTCCACTAAAGCTATATGGCACATCTATGCAGATGCCCTCTGATTTTCTGAGACTGCATGAACAACCCACCGAAAGGCCCACGTTCCTGAAAGCACTGCGAAACAGGAAACCCATTATGTTAAAATCTCTATGCAGCCTGATTTTAAATTTTGTGTTGAATTCAAATCAGATTTTATTTGGGCTTACCTCACAACTTCTAAAATGATGTTGAGGACGGAAGAATTGATCCCTGCTTTCAACATGCTTATTTGGTGGTGAGCAGTTTGGATGGTGCATTATCTTCCCTCGTCCATGGATTGCTTGTTCTACCCAACACTCCTGCGACCTTTGTTATTAGGAAAGATATGTTTTTTCCCCTTACCACATTGCAAATGGTTTTGTCCCCCACAGTTTCATAATAGCCTTCTACGTGGCACAAAAATACTCTTAATATTTGATGCCTTTCCTATTAAAGATTCGTACAGCTACAATAAGTTAATACATACAACTCCCATGTGTCATAAGGTCAAAGTGCAAGTTTTCAGCTTTAGATTTAACGACATCTACCCTTTTGTTGAGTTGTCTTTAGTGAATTTTAAAAAAAAAATCCTACCAAATCGGAACTTTTTAATTCTTATAGAAATTTAACCAATTGTTTTTCAAAATTCCTAGGTGATTGATCTTGCACACTTAATTCACTTAATTTTATATAAAGTTAATTTTCATTTGGTTTAATAATTTTACCTACATTTAATTGTGCACATTGAGTTTGTGTTTTCATATTGACAATTTTATATTCACAATTTCCTATGCATAAGAACAATTACTTTATATGCATATTCATATAGCTCTTTCGATCAATATTCATGAATGCAAAACAGTCCATACACAATTGCCAAGAAAAATGAAGAGCTCCAACTACATCTGATTTCATTATGAGCAGTATAGGTACACATTTTTACTTTCAAACTTCTCTACACCAAATTTTACTTTATTCTTATTAATATGCTCTTCATAGTATATGCTTTACACATAAATCACAAACTAATTTAGTCACATCTTCATGGTATACAGGTGGATGCTTAATAATTGTAGTTCTTTTCATTTTTGGATCAAGTGCACCTAAGATGCCACCCAAAAGAATATTCTCTTTCTTAGAGTTCCTTCTTCTACCAATTGATTTCATTTTTTCCTTTGCATTTTACTTTCCAAATAAAACAATCGATGCAATTATGATGTAAGTGTTATAACTTTTTCTTTCTATGTTTAGGAACAAATAACTTGACAACAAAAGCTTCTTGATGCAGACTCTTTTCATACAAGCATGTGGAAACATCAACTATAAAAGCATCACAAATGAAACTACTATGAATCATTCCTTCAAATGGCTATATCAAAAATTGTAATTCAAAACAAATTCTATTTGTTCCAAACATTTGTAAAAAAAAATCTTTTGTATGTATTTCAAGCTTCTATTACAATTTTATATGAACACACAATGAAAGCTACTTAGCATGTTTGCTTATATATACTTCTCTATCGGCATAACCCTTGCACCCCTTCTGGTGCAAGTGCTAGTGGATAGTTGTGTCCCACCCTTAAATATCTTAAGATTTATTCTATGGAAGATCTAATTGAAGTAAATTTAACAAAGGTAACCACACTAGAATGTTCGGTGCTACTGGAATGTGAAGAGCTGAGAAAAGTACTGGTCACTGATCTGCCAAAACTTGAAATGTTCAACATAAAATTATGTTGAACTATGAGAGAGTTGTCAAATTTTGGGTGTTTCAATTGTCTCAAGAGGATCTCTATTAACCGTTGTTGGAAGCTGCAGTATATATTAGCTATTGAAATATTGAAGGGATTGAAGAGGATTTGGATTGCATATTGTCCAGAATTGAAGAATATAAAATCTAATGAACAATTGAAGGGATTGAAGAGAATCTAGAATCTTCAAGAATGTAGAATGTTGCGAGGTGTAATTTGTTTTAAGGAATTGAAGGGGCTGAAGAGAATCTTCATTGGGGGTCGTCCAAGGCTACATAATATAGAAGGCATTGAATATTTAATATGCCTGGAGAGCATTGCCATTGTTGCATGTCCAAAGCTGCAGAGTATAACGGGTATTGAAGAATTGAAAGGACTAAAGGAAATGATTATTGTTGATAATCTTATAATAAGTTGTGTTGAGAGGTTGCAGGTATTAAACGCAGATATGTGTATTTTCTTATTAGATTATCCATTATTTCCTTTTAATTTAGTTGCTCTCTTGCGATTTCTTTTAATTTTTGGAATGATTGCATCTCAATAAAGTATTTCTAATTTTTGGAATGGTTTATAATATTTTTAAAAATTCCTACTAGAAAATTCATAACTAATTATTTACTTGCAAAAAAATTACAAAAAAATGTGCCATATCTATGAATATGTCCTCTATTTATATTGAAAGATTATAAACAAATATTTACTTTTACTCATACTTAGGGTGGTCGAACAATCACCTGTTTTTTGTTTTTTTTCCAAAATTTAAAATACTACTACATTGAAATTTCAAAATTTTCACCAAATGAAATTATTTTTTTCCAAAATAAGGCCTAGTGGCCCACAAACTACATTCAATTTGTTATAAATTTTATTCCTACATATTTTCCAAATTATGTTAATAACCTATTCAAATTTTTATTGGAAGTTGCTCAAGTTTATTTTTCTATATTTTCATTGCCACTTAAGGGCCATGTTTAGCCCATCATGATCCTGCACTGATCCTCATCCTTGATTTCTTTGCAACCTTCTATCATTTTATCTTTAACCCATTTGCATATGGTAGATACATTGAATATACTTTTTTAGAATTTTTAAGATTATTTGTTTCAACTTTTCCTTTTGAAGAGTATTCCTGAATATCAACACAAAATTTCTCAAAGTCAAATCTTATCAAGGAGGGGAGACTCAACATGGTATATAGAGGCAAAAGGTGAATAACAGTGAAGAAATTTAAAAACTTCTAATAGAGAGTGGCAATGTAGTTCAACCACAAGGTGCAAGTGATCAACCATCCTTTGCCAAACATGATATGTGCACTTCAAAGCATGGAATTGGATCTCAAATCCTCCTGCAATAGTAAAGGAAACTTTACATGACTTATGTTTTTCAACACGACCCATGCCTTCTTTTCATCCAATTCTACCTCTTTGTCTAATTCCCACAACTTCGCAAAAATAATATTCTATACACAAACATAACAATGTAATGAATAAGTTTTAAATATCTTTAAATACAAAGAATTGTAATTTCTAACATATTAACTTATACATACTTTTTTATTGACTAACCGTTGCACCCCTTCTAATGCAAGTGCTAGTAACTAACACAATTAAATATATTAATAATAAAAAAATTTAATATATGCAAATCCTCTTTCAATTTTAAAATTTTCATTTTTCTTTTAGAATATCCATAATCATCATCACCACCAACATATTCTTCATCCTCATCATAGTGATGCAATTCATCATAGTCAACATACTCACCAAAGCCATATTCATCGTCATCGACTTCGTCAATTCTTTCAGAATATTCGCCATTGCCAATGCATAGTTGAGCAAATAAGCTTTGCAATATGTGGAGGGTTTTCCATTCATCGCTTGCCTTCACTCCCATTAAAAACGCCTTCTCTATACAAGAAATATAATCTTGTTATGGTACCCAAGAGTCACATTTTGAGAGCTTTTCTTCATTAACCACACACATGTATATCCAATCTACATCTTCACTATAGAGATCTCTAGGTCTTAGGAATAATCCCCCATCTAGCATAATCCCATTACAAATGTTGCTCTCTATGAAAGGAGACCCATAAAGCATAGCGCTAAAGATAGATTTACTAAGCGAATATTGGGTTCCATGAAATTAATGGATCTTCTCCTCTACTACTCTCCACCGGAAAATGTCATTACAATCTATTTCACAGAAACCATCCGCCATACACAATGTGTCACCAATTTTGTCTACGAAATCTAACATGGTCGATCTCCCCACTAGGATTGTAAGCTCCCACGACAATCTCTTAAATCATAGTGCTCTCGCTAAATTATTAGTCCCTAGTGACTAATGTTTTCAGTTGGCTTAGGGCAAGTCCCCATGCGACTACTTAGCTTATTTTGGCTAGCAACCACTACTCAACTTATTTAGGAGTTATTTGTGGAGCTGATGGCCCCATGAATGTTTAATTTTTCTGCTTGTTTTTAAGTAGCCACCTTAAATTTGTATTGTCTAATAAAAATTTAGAAAAATAAAAATGAAAGCAAATATTAAAAAACAAGGAAAGAAATTTGTGGAGCCACATGGATTTTTAGCAATATGCAGTTGTTGCTTATTCCCAGGGCCCCCGTTTTTTCCATAGCTTTTTTTCAATTCCTAAACAATAGTTGCTCCATTAAAATAGGAAAATATTCCAAATTATCCTTCCTAACAATAAAATTTATGCATGGGAACACTCCCACTGCTTAAATTTAAGTAGAAAATGGAGTTATGCAGCCACATAGGGACATGAGATTAGTGCAAATAATTTGTTCAGTGAAAAGCAGAGAAGAAAAACTGTTTCCCTATGGTCTGCAACACTTTAATTTTTAAAATTTAATTTCTGCCAACTTTCTCATTTTTGTGATTGGCAGATGATATTTTTTTGGGGGTTTTAGGTTTTTTCATTTACAAATTTAAAGGAAAATCATATGGGTATTAGTTTGCGTTGGAAGTTGTGCTGAAAAATTTATGCCATCTCTAATGTTGGTGTGGCCTGCGAACCGATGAGATGGCATTCAGAAGACTACTCACGTGCTTGGATATACTTCCACATTTTGGATACATGCCTACATCCTGAATGCCAAGTGTTGGAGATGTGTTGCAGCCTAGTGAGATGTAGGCAGAGGCTAATAATGAGGTCGTTGTTTGGATTTTGTTGTTGGTAGATGTTGAATGTCTCTCCTTTCTTCCCCCTTTTTCAATTCATGCATATCAAGGCAATTGCAGATTCACCGGATCAGTGTTTGGGTTCTCTATTGTTTACTTGAAGGTAAGTATCAACGCATGTCTCTTTAGTGGTTCTACTGTCGAGCCTTTTTCCCTAAGTGCAGAAAGGCATCCTAAGTTGAGTATTAGAGGCTTTGGCAATCTCAAAAAACAAACAGTAGTTTGTTCCATTGGTAGTCCAAAGGGAAAGGAAGCAACGCATACCCCACCTTGTTGACCCCGATTTATCTTGTCACCTTCAAATCAAATCATCCCTTCTATTTTTCAAGTAAAAAATTATAAAATTGCTCGACTAAATTTCAGTTTTCCAATTCCTATCCCAGCATCCACTGCAGCCTCCACAATATTATCAACTCGAAATAGAGGTGGCACCATTTTTATAATTCTTGGTTTCTTCCACATCAATGTTATAGAAGATTGTAGAACTTCATTGGCTCAAGGGATATGGCCATGCAGCAAATCCAAATAGAGAAATTGGACATTCAATGATCTCAAGATTTATTATAGTGCTCATTATAATACCTAGCTCATCAGTAGCATGGTCCATGAAGAAGCCAAGTTCTCCACGAATATCATCATAATACAAATTCCCTTTAACATTTGTATGTAGCATATTTGAGAAAAGTTTGGTAACTCATTATCAATGATTTATTTGTTTTATGACACATATAGTGAAATTTCTGCTACAAGTGCCTATGGTGCACAAGCTGCCATAATCTGCTCATCCTCCTTTAATTTGGTAGTTGCATGCATTGCTCTGGAAAGCATGTCCAGAACCGATATATTTATCATTAACTTATTACCAAGTTTTCATCCAAAAAGTCAACCTGATTCCAAATTCCATACCTGACAAGCTAATTTATTCACTAAGATGTGGTGGATAGATTGGACTTCCAATTTATTTGCTTCTATAGATGCATAGCAATAGACCTCATACCATAAACAATCTACCAAGGATCTCGACAAGATAAACATAGAAACTACTTCCCATTAGTAGATTTAGAGGAGGTGAATGATCAAATGTAGTAGACGCTCCCACCCTACTTGTGCAACTACCGGTCATGACAGCTCAGGTGACTTCAAAATTCTCTTTTATTATGATTGCAAAATTTTATTTTTGAATAAATTCTCTACAACATTCCATTTGGAAAATGACCAGCCAGCATGATCTAGGATGTGCCACCATGCCACCATATCTTTATTCTACTTATAAGAAATTTCATTGATAAATTAAGCATATTTTTAAATAGAAAGATTAAAAGCAACCAGACTTCCAAGAAATTCATATGCTGCATTGGTAATAAAATAAGGAAAATTATATTTCATTGTCAAGAACCTGAAGTTACTAGAAAAATGATAACAGGCCAATTGTGGGCTAAAATTTATTAACCTCAATACTTTCATATGTTGTCAACCTTACCACATGTGCTCTTTGTGAATTTCTTGAAGTTGTGGCTGAACCAAATCAAGCCAAAATGCTCCTTCTGCTCTTCCCACATCATTTTGACCCCTGTGACTAGTAGCCCGTGGGCCAAAGCATGCAAGAAACTACCTTTGTAGTCCCACCTGAGTTGTGAAATGGTATACTTGATCTATAGGAAACAAACTTGCCAGTGTATTCATTAGTTTATTGGTCAAATTTGATGAGGTTGAAAAAAATGAAGGCAAGAAACTTTGGCTGGTCCTAGTTTAATTACACAATTTTTGATGAAGATTAATATCATTTTCTTTCATGTTCTGGACTTTGTCCAACTCTACGTCTAAATTTGAGCTTCTTCAAGCATCCCCGTGTTGCTTCCTTGCCCTTTTGTATGCTCCCACAACATTTTCAACTGCATCTTTGTCAATATAACCTGGTTCTTTGACCGTGCAAGATCATTCAGCCAAAGCTTCATTTGAGTGTAGAAGATTGATTGTAAGCTTTGGCAAGCAAAGTGCATTATTTTTTCCCTTCAGCTTCCTTTACCCCTTGATAGATGTCCTCATCCTCTTTGAAAGCTGACGTTTTAGCAAATGCAAGTCAAATGTTAGAAACATATGTAACATTCCCAAAATGTTGTTTGCAGATTAGGAGAGCTACAGTTCAGGTATGCTTATGCTGCAGTATGTGTACTGTTTTATTTATTTTTCCATACTCAGCTCAGTTACATGATTTGGGTTTGTTTTGAGAAGAGAATCATTTTTCTTTGTTTTCCGATGTCTTATGTCAAATCTCTACTAACAATATTGTTTTTTCCTTTCTTTTCAATTTGCTTTTGTTCCAGTCACATTCCTGCAGTATATGCATCGTTTCTCTGGAATACAAGTGCATACTAGGAAGATAACATTCAGGATGGAGGAATTGGTTGTGTGACAATGAAGATGAAGGGTCTAACTGTGTAATGGGAAAGAATTAGGTTGATGTTCAGGATCTATTTCACTATTTTATGTGAATCAGAAAGTAAAACAAATAGCAAGCCCTTAGAGCCAGCTGATGATGACAAGATCAATATGTAATCCTGATCACTATAACAAATCAGTAAGATACACAGCAAACTAAACAAAGATATGTTACCTTTGTTATCAATCACATAAAGCCATGCTAAGTATCTATTGTGTTAAATTCTTTCTCTGCTATGATGTCGAGTAGATTTTTATGTGGACATTTAAATTTTGCAATTATTATGTCTTGTGTAAGTTGGAGGTACTTCACTGATAGGTAATAAATAAGCATAAATGGTGATATCAACAAGCTGTTGGCGTTGCTAAGTACTGACTACTGACTTTATGGGTATTTCTGAAATGTAGGTTGCAGCAATAGCTGCAATGTGTGCACAACCAGAAGTAGATTACATATCACTGTTTTGCATGCTTTTCCCATCCGACAAGGACTGTAGCTGCAGTCCAGCTCTTGTTTTCAATAGTATATATGGAAAAAAAAACAAAACATTTAGATGCAACCGTTCTAAAAAGAGCACCTAAATTAAGAGGAAATAATGGACAATCTAATGAGAAAACACACATATCTACGGTTAATACCTGCAACCTTTCAACGCAACTTATTATAGGACTATCTACAATAATCATCTCCTTCAGTCCTCTCAATTCTGCAATACCCGTTATACTCTGTAGCTTCAGACAAGCAGTAATGATAATGCTCTCCGGGCATATTAAATATTCAATGCCTTCTATATTAAGCAGCCCTGGACAACCCCCAATGAAGATTTTCTTCAGCCCCTACAATTCCTTAAAACAAATTACACCCTGCAGCATTCTACATTTTTTAATCCAGACTCTTCAATCCCTTCAATTGTTCAATAGCTTTTATATTCTTCAGCTCTGGACAACAAGCAATCTAGATCCTCTTCAATCCCTTCAACCTTTCAATAGTTGATATACCCGGCAGCTTTCGACAACGGCTAATATAGATCCTCTTGAGACAACTGAAACGCCCAAAATCTAGCAACTCTCTCATAGTCTGGCAGCGTTTTGTGTGGAACATTTCAAGTTTTGGCAGATCATTGCCCAATACTTTTCTCAACTCTCTACATTCCAACAGCTTAAGATATTCTAGTGTGGTTACCCCTGTTAAATCCACTTCAATTAGATCTGCCATACAATAAAGCTTAAGAGATTTAAGGCTGGGATACAAGTGTCCACTAATTGAGAGCTTGCTTATTTTGAATACATGATACAGAGTTATGGTTTCAAGGCTTCTCATACGAAACCAATCATCAATTGTCTCTCCCCTGTTGCTTAAATCAAATTCCCCTTCTACCATAAAGAATGCCAATAGATTGGTGAGTTCTCTTTCAGATTTTATAAAGCAATTCCATTCTAAGATTTCATCTGCAAGTTGTAGGTACAGACTTTCCAGATGTTTTAATATTCCAAATGAACTCATCAGTTCGTTTAAATCTCTCCTAAACATATGTTGAGTGAAGCTTCAAAAATAATAAGGAATCTGAAAGGAGCAATATAGCTCTTTCAACTTGAGTGGAACCTGGAATTTACAATCACTTTTCTTCAAATTGTTGTTTTCGAATGGTAAAAATTCTTACAAGAATGAACTATTTGTGGATACTACCAAAATTTAATTTTTTATCAAAAAAAGGCATATACCTGGTCATCCCTTTCCCACAATCTTGCAGGTGATACTCCTTCAAGTCTTAAAGTGTGCAAATTTTGTAGAGGAATCCATTCAGGGATATACAGCTGACTGGAATTAGAGTTAAGTTCAAGCCATTGTAAATCAGTTGATATCTTTGAAGTCTAGAGAAGATATGTCATGTGCCCAGCAATTGCATTGAAAGATCTGAAATTCTTTTCTTCGACTCCTTGAGGATGTTTTGCATTTCAATACGAATTCAAATTTCTGTGAAGTTAGAAAATGTTAATTTTAAGTTACGTGTAAATGTTTTAACAGCTTATACAAAATAAAACATTTCCAGCATGAATTTAAGGCCAAAAGAAACACATACAAGATCTGTACAATGCCACAGCCGACAAGGATGGCTTATTTTATTGTCTACTATTTCTCTCCCCAAGTCGTGGAGGTGGTCATGCATTCTCAAAACAAGTGTTGGCTCATATTCCCCCAGTTCAAAATAAAGTTGCATTTCAATGAGGCCCTTGTCTTTGAGGGTCTGAAGTGCATGGTGGGCTCTCCACCTTGAAGCCTTCCATATACTTATGGCTGTGCTCACCTTTTCCCCTATGAGAAAGCATGCTATATCCACAAATATCTGTTTTTGATCCTCTTCCAGAGCCTCATAGCTTATCTTAAGCGTATCTTTTATGTCTTTTTGTAGTCTTGCCTTAACAATGTCTAGTTGTAACTTCCAATAAGACTTGTCACTAGCGAAAACATGGCCGCCCATCACTCAAAGAGCAAGAGGTAAACCTCCACACGCTTTGACATATCTGTCTACCAAATTCTCAAATCCACTTTTACAAGATTGTCTATGAAACACATGCCAGCAGAAGAGCTCTTTGCTATGCTCTAGATTCATTTCTTTCATCTTATAACGGACTCTTATTCCGACCTATATAAGAAGCCTCTCACCACGAGTTCTGACAATCACCAAACTGTGGGGATTGAGGGCATCTATGGGTACTAGGACATCTAACTGCTTTTGATTATCAACATCATCTATAACTATAAGGAACCTTGATTCGTGGCTCCCATGAAGGTCATGCTTGATATAGGTGGTTCCTCCTCCTATACTACAAATAGAATAATGATTTCCAAGAAACAAATCATTGAAAAACTTACTTTGCATAGAAGTGAGTGCATCTTTGACATTATTTTGCTGCACATCAAACAGAATGGTTGATCCAATGAATTCTGAATGTTTGCGGTTACATCATCTATAACTATAAGGAACCTTGATTCGTGGCTCCCATGAAGGTCATGCTTGATATAGGTGGTTCCTCCTCCTATACTACAAATAGAATAATGATTTCCAAGAAACAAATCATTGAGAAACTTACTTTGCATAGAAGTGAGTGCATCTTTGACATTATTTTGCTGCACATCAAACAGAATGGTTGATCCAATGAATTCTGAATGTTTGCGGTTACATCATCTATAACTATAAGGAACCTTGATTTGTGGCTCCCATGAAGGTCATGCTTGATATAGGTGGTTCCTCCTCCTATACTACAAATAGAATAATGATTTCCAAGAAACAAATCATTGAGAAACTTACTTTGCATAGAAGTGAGTGCATCTTTGACATTATTTTGCTGCACATCAAACAGAATGGTTGATCCAATGAATTCTGAATGTTTGCGGTTGAACAAACCTTTGGCAAGAGTGGTCTTGCCAGAACCTCCCATTCCAAAGATGCCAATTATTTTCTCTCCCATCTGCCCTCTGGCAATGGCTGTGTAAATCATTCACAAGCTCATCAAGTGCCACAACATATTTTGCAACTTGGAGAGGAATTTTTCTCTTTCGCTTCTCCTTAACCACAGCAGACACAATGTCACAACACAACTTATTCAGATCGCTGAAAACAGGAAAAGCAGAAACAAAAAATTGAATTTAAAAAGTGTTGCAAGTAATTGAGATAATATTTAGTCTTACTTCCCCAACATTTTCTCTAGTGTGAAGTATAAAAACTTAATATACTACGTGCAAGAAGATTTGACACTAATTGAAGTAATTTTCAGAAAATAAAAAAAATTACAAAATATTGAAAAAATACATGGATGGAAAGCCCATGGCAATGTCTTACTCATTCTGTTGTTGATTTGGTAGTTCATGATCCTTGAAACATTCTATAGGCATTCTTTCCACTGTTAAATGTCATGATTAGGATATCTGCCCTTCTCTTTGTGTTTGGAAAATGCATTTGCAACTCCATTTTTGATGCGGCAAAAGTCTGAAAGCTGAACATGGTAAAACAGGGGAATAGTTCTAGCCCAGGTTTGAAACATCAAAACTAGCTCAACTAAGCACCAAGTAGACTCTACATATCACAATGAGAAGATGGCTATGTGCACTATGGCAGAGAATATGGCATTCTTTATGGTGGAAGAAATTGAGTCTCCGGTTCAGTCTCTTTAGAATCTAGATACACCCAGATTCCAGCTTTGAATTATAAAGCTGCAAAGCTAGAGTTGTTTTGACGTTTGGGCCTCAATGGTTGATGAGTACATCAAACAGCTTTACAGACAAGGAAGACTATCTTTTTGTTGGGAGGTTCAAGTACCAAAAATGGATCAGGTACCTAGTCTCCTCGACCAGATGTTGAAGTGGAGGCCATTAATAGAAAATTGATGCTCTAGTGAAAAAGCAAATAAATCAAGAATGGGTATGTTAGAAACGCCCTCAATTCAGTGCTTCAACAGGTAACAAGAGTGGAAATAAAAATAGCCAATAGACAAAGGGTGCACAAGTGGGCAGCTGGTGTCAATTACCGAGTGGACGAAGACCAAATTGGTGGGTTGTTTCCACGTTCTTGCCTAGAAAGAACACGACAATGATGAAAAAGTGAAGTAGGTGTTTCCAGGTTATTCCACTGCAATAACCAGGAAAATTCGTTGGCCATGACATTGTAGAGGTTGTGCTTCGACATTATTGCCTTGCAATAACAAAGAAAAGGGTGAAATCAATCACCGACTCAACGAAGAGATATTGTGTAAATTGAAAGCAAGGCCACTTCACTCCCTGTATGAGAGACTGAATTGGAGACTCAATTTCTTCCACCATAAAGAATGCCATATTCTTTGCCACAGTGCACATAGCCATCTTCTCACCACGATATGCAAAGTCTGCTTGGTGCTTAGCTGAGCTAGTTTTGATGTTTCAAACCCCGGCTAGAATTATTCCCTTGTTTTACCATGTTCAGCCTTCAAACTTCTACCACATCAAAAATGGAGTTGCAAATGCATTTTCCAAACACAAAGAGAAGAGCAGATATCCTAATCATGACATTCAACAATGGAAAGAATGCCTACAAAACATTTCAAGGATTATGGACTACCAAATCAACAGCAAAATGAGTAAGATATCACCATGGGCTTTCCATCCATGTATTTTTTCAATATTTTGTTAAATTTTTTTCTGAAAATTACTTCAATTAGTGTCAAATCTTCTTGCATTTAGTATATTAGGTTTTTATGCTTCACACTATAGAAAATGTTGGGGAAGTAAGACTAAATATTACCTCAATTACTCGCAACACTTTTTAAATTCAATTTTTTGTTTCTGCTTTTCCTGTTTTCAGCAATCTGAATAAGTTGTGTTGTGATGTTGTGTCTGTCGTGGTTAAGGAGAAGCGAAAGAGAAAAATTCCTCTCCAAGTTGCAAAATATGTTGTGGCACTTGATGAGCTTGTGAATGATTTACACAGCCATTGCCAGAGGGCAGATGAGAGGGAAAATAATCGGCATCTTTGGAATGGGAGGTTTTGGCAAGACCACTCTCACCAAAGATTTGTTCAACCACAAACATTCAAAATTGAGTGGATCAACCATTTTGTTTGATGTGCGGCAAAATAATGTCAAAGATGCGCTCACTTCTATTCAAAGTAAGCTTCTCAATGATTTGTTTCCTGGAAATCATTATTGTATTTGTAGTATAGAAGGAGGAACCACCTATATCAAGCATGACCTTCATGGGAGCCACGAATCAAGGTTCCTTATAGTTATAGATGATGTTGATAATCAGAAGCAATTAGATGTCCTAGTACCCATAGATGCCCTGAATCCCTAGATTTTGGTGATTGTCACAACTTGTGATGTGAGGCTTCTTATATAGGTCGGAATAAGAGTTTGTTATAAGATGAAAGAAATGAATCCAAAGCATAGCAGAGAGCTCTTCTACTAGCATGTGTTTCATAGACAATTTTGTAAAAGTGGATTTGAGAATTTGGTAGACAGATATGTCAAAAGCGTGTGGAGGTTTACCTCTTGCTCTTTGAGTGATGGGCGGCCATGTTTTTGCTAGTGACAAGGCTTATTGGAAGTTACAACTAGACGTTGTTAAGGCAAGACTACAAAAAGACATAAAAGATACGCTTAAAATAAGCTATGAGGCTTTGGAAGAGGATCAAAAATAGATATTTGTGGATATAGCATGCTTTTTCATAGGGGAAAAGGTGAGCACAGCCATAAGTATATAGAAGGCTTCAAGGTGGAGAGCCCACCATGCACTTCAGACCCTCAAAGACAAGGGCCTCATTGAAATGCAACTTTATTTTGAACTGGGGGAATATGAGCCAACACTTGTTTTGAGAATGCATGACCACCTCCGCGACTTGGGGAGAGAATAGTAGACAATAAAATAAGCCATCCTTGTTGGCTATGGCATTGTACAGATCTTGTATGTGTTTCTTTTGGCCTTAAATTCATGCTGGAAATGTTTTATTTTGTATAAGTTGTTAAAACATTTATACGTAACTTAAAATTAACATTTTCTAACTTCACAGAAATTTGAATTCATATTGAAATGCAAAACATCCTCAAGGAGTGCGAAGAAAAGAATTTCAAATCTTTCAATGCAATTGTTGGGCACATGACATATCTTCTCCAGACTTCAAAGACATCAACTGATTTACAATGGCGTGAACTTAACTCTAATTCCAGTCAGCTGTATATCCCTGAATGGATTCCTCTACAAAATTTGCACACTTTAAGACTTGAAGGAGTATCACCTGCGAGATTGTGGGAAAGGGATGACCAAGGATATGCCTTTTCTTGACAAAAAATTAAATTTTGGTAGTATCCACAAATAGTTCATTCTTGTAAGAATTTATACCATTCAAAAACAACAGTTTGAAGAAAAGTGATTGTAAATTCCAGGTTCCACTCAAGTTGAAAGAGCTATATTGCTCCTTTCAGATTCCTTATTATTTTTGAAGCTTCATTCAACATATGTTTAGGAGAGATTTAAACAAACTGATGAGTTCGTTTGGAATATTAAAACATCTGGAAAGTTTGTACCTACAACTTGCAGATGAAATCTTAGAATGGAATTGTTTTATAAAATCTGAAACAGAACTCACCAATCTATTGGCATTCTTTATGGTAGAAGGGGAATTTGATTTAAGCAACAGGGGAGAGACAATTGATGATCGGTTTCGTATGAGAAGCCTTGAAACCATAACTCTGTATCATGTATTCAAAATAAGCAAGCTCTCAATTAGTGGACACTTGTGTCCCACCCTTAAATCTCTTAAGCTTTATTGTATGGCAGATCTAATTGAAGTGGATTTAACAAGGGTAACCACACTAGAATATCTTAAGCTGTTGGAATGTAGAGAGTTGAGGAAAGTATTGGGCAAGGCCTAATCAATTATTTAGTTGCACACTATCCACACATAGCTGAAGATCAAGGAACTCTTTGTCACCTTCCAAGAAAACACAAACCAAAATGGGAACGGAAACACTATGATGCCATCAAACGCATCAAAGAAAAATGCTAAGAACTCCCAATCTGAAGCTACAAGGAGATGGATATAAGATTGTTGAGACTGTTGCCTCTGAAGAATGTTGGGGAGCCATATTACTAGAACGAGATCAGAATGGAACAGAACACCATGTTAGATATGCCTCTGGCACTTTTACAGGAGCTGAAAAGGGATATCATTCCACACTAAGGAATTATTAGCTATAGTTAGGGCCTTAGAGCATTTCATGATGTTTATAGCTGATAAACGTTTTCTTGTCAGGTCTGATCTCTAGCATGTTAATAGTTTCCTGAAGGTAGAAACAAAAGACAAGGTCAAAAGGAACCGTCTGCTCCGTTGGGTAGAATTCATCTCTAGATTCGACTTTGACATTGAACACACCATAGGAAAGCACAACTACTTGGCCGACTATTTGAGTCATGAGTTTCATAGCAACATGGTGATGGAAGTAAGGCCTCATGATTTTTATAAAGACATTCCAAATAACAATTTGGAACCAAAGAGACAGGGAAAGACAGCAAGCACTGTTGATTGAGCAACATCTTGCTGCAGTCCAAATCAGCAAACTTGAAGAAGGCATTCACCGCCCATGGCGACATCCGAGAATGACCTTTCTACAACAAGTCATACAAGAAGCCTCTCAAGAATTGGAAAAACTATAGTTAGAACAAGCTCAGGACCAGCAAGAATAAGCTTTGAAAGTAGAATCAGCAATAGAGCAATGTCATCGGAAATGTTGAAACCAGAATCTCCACAAGCTAGTAGCAGCCGACCAGCCTGAAAACCGTGACTAAAGGTGTCTGCCTTCACACCAAGTGCAGAAACCAAAGCTTACAAGGAGAAAGTAAGAAGCTATGGCAGAGGTACACCTCCAAGAAAAGCAGTCCTGGCTTTGAATTGTAAAGCTGCAGAGCTAGAGTTGTTTTGACGTTTGGGCCTCGATGGTTGATGAGTACATCAAACTGCTTTACAGACAAGGAAGTCTATCTTTTTGTTGGGAGGTTCAAGTACCAAAAATGGATCGGGTACCTGGTCTCCTCGACCAGATGTCAAAGTGGAGGCCATTAACAGAAAATTGATGCTCTGGTGAAAAAGCAAATAAATCAAGAATGGGTATGTTAGAAACACCCTCAATTCGGTGCTTCAACAAGTAACAAGAGAGGAAATAAAACTAGCAATCGCAACTTCATGTGCAATGGGTACGCCGAAGATTTGTGGAAGGTATAAGAGGGATAAATGTGGTATAGTAGTAAGAATTTTTAAACTAAGTTGTTGGTTCTAGTTCGGGTTCGGGTTCGGGGGTTCACTTCGTCGGTTCGGCTAAAAAAATTTGGGTTTTGGGTTCGTTTTGGGTTTGTTAGTATATATATATATTCTTTTAATTCAATAATTTTAGATAATATATATTTTAATATAATAATTATTAATATTTATAAACCTTGTACAATATTAATATATATAATAATAAAATTATTATGAAAGTTAATAACATTATTATTAATTTTAAAAACAATTTACATAATTATCAATTTTTATTATTAAGAATAATTATTAATTCTTTAATAGATATTAAGAATTTATTTAATTTATTTGGCCATAAACTCCTTTTTTAATATTAATAATTTACTAATATTATTAATTTATTTAATTAATTTAAATAATTATCGATTTTTATTATTAAGAAGCTATTCAATATTATTACTAAGGACTAGATATTCATAGAGGGCTCCATTTTAGATTCTGCTCAAGAGATTAAGGTCAATGAAGGACTCCAGATTATTTAATTTTGCAGTGACAGTGAGATTCAAAGAGCAACATCTGCTATCGAGCGAGGATAGAGGACTCCTATAGGAAGAGCTTTCTTGCAATTCCCAAATCAATGTGCCCATCCAAATCGAGCATTGTGAGAGGCCGACACCCTTTACACACAGGCAAATCTAACGTCAAACCTATTGCAAAAATCAGCCTGGTGATCACGAACGAAGATCAATACTAGAACAAAAGTCCAGTTTTCTATGTGCATTGTGAGAACCGAACCCCCCTCACGAACTAAAGCAAGATCTGAACCTGCAGTGAACAGAACCGGAACTTGCGTCTAGGATGGACGAACCCGGTAACATAGTTTTTAAACATATAACTAAATGTATTTTGCATTTTGCAAATGAATTGAATACTTAATATTTGTATATAAAAGGAAATGGAGAAAGTTGTATTATTGCATAATTCTTTGGAAATAACAAAACTTATCAAAATCTTGTACAGATTGGTTTTGGCAACCCCGGTAATTGGTGCCCATCTCATGAGAATGGATCTCATTTAAAAAGGGTTTCAAATTAATTCTTTGAGTGGATAGTATTTGTACATAATTTTTTTGTTTCCAACTGATTTTTTTTTTGGCATAATTCCTTGGGACAGAAAATCTACCACCTCTTCCTCCAACAAATACAGAAATTTTTTGAAATTCTTGAGACAAGTTTTTACAAATCTGAATGTAGAGATGTATGTGACAACTGTTAGTGTTTGGTAGTTGCGAGAGATATTTTCCTCCTAGTTAAAATGAAATGGTTTTCAAGGCAGATCAGCCTTGATGGGCAATTAATATTTTATATCTTGTATTTATCTCCTAAGGGGGCCGACCTAGTGGAAAGGTCACCTATCCTTGTGTATAATGAAGGTGATTTCATCTCATTTGGACAACACATTCATTCACTCTCTAATTCACATCAAGCAAGCAGCAGAAGTTCGCACTCTTAGCAGTAGACCATCAATTCGTAGCAGCAAACTGATTTCAAGGAGAAACATATTCAATTGTATCTTTGCATTTAGGAGAGGTGCTATTATTCATTGTATCAAATTCGGCCTTGTGTTGGGCCTGAGTTGTAAGCAAATTTATGCTCTTATTTCATCTATTATATAAGAGATATATTTTGCTGGATTTTTCTCCCTCGAGAAGGAGGGTTTTCCCAGGGTAAACTTCGTGTTCATTGTTTACGTGTTGCATTTTCTGTTTTCTGTTACATCTGATCCTAAAACTAACATGGTATCAGAGCCAGGTTTAAGCAAAGATCCAATCAGATTTGTTTAAGCAGTCAAGACAACTCTTTATCTAGGGCAGTCTATCATGAAGGACCTTGGTGAATTCAAGAAAAATCGACTTTGATAAGACATTGAGGAATTATTTTGGGAGTCATTGGAGAAGTCGATCTATGGAGAAATATTTCAGTTTGAGAAGCATATCAAATTTCTTCTTGGGTGGCAATTTTGCTGGTAGAAGTTTGTGGTTTTCCTTGGCATCATAGACGCAACTTGTTGTGCACACACTACAACTATCTTGGAGGGCGATTTCATTTATGTTTAAGGGCAATTTCATCCTACATAGGTGCAGCTTCAGTTATTGTGAATTTTTGGAAGGCGTTTTATGATCATTCTTGCTGGTCAAGACGACTTCACCCAGGCATCATTCCAGTCATATTATTTACATCAGAAAACTGAATGGAAGTTGAACCATTATTCGTGGGAATAGTAAAAGACTTTATTTAATGAAGACACCCTCCAATTCAATATCGCTGTTGTTTTGGAAGTGTCGGGGGTCTTAATATTTGATGCATAATATATAATCCACACCCTCCCTTACGCACCTTCACTTGGGAATGAGTCACTCGTTGTATATTGGCTGGAAAAGACATAGCAAGCCTAACATGGAACTAGCTAGCATGGTTATCGATTGAAGGAATAGCCGCTTATCATTGTGGAAGCCTCATATATTAATATTAAGCAAGGCCAATATATTAATTAATCCTACAATTGCGTATGAAATAAGGAGTCTACAGTTGCGTCTGAGTTTGATATACTAATAGATGGAATTGTAAGGTGTTCAGCGCATAATATGAACTCAATGATTGAAGGAAAAAACGACCAAGAGGTTGGAGCAGATATAAGGTGGAGTCGTGACTTTGCTGGGAAGAGACTGCAAGACAAGTGCCTGACTGCATCTATAAAATTAACCGACATAAAGAGATAAGTATTTTATGTTTGAATAATGATCATGAATTTTATGTAGTTAATAATAATTCATGCAATAACATTGGGAATAGTGAATCATGTATGCATCTAGCATTGATATTTCTCTTCGAAATAGTTTAAATTCTATGAACTATTATTAATCTCTCTAAAATGCTTCTAGGACGGATCGAGGAGCAAAAGGATGATGAGAGATTGCATAAAGAATTCAAGGGAGAAAGAGCTTGATGCATCCTATGAGGAAGTCACGCGGGCTAAAGAATGAACAAACATGAAGACATAGCTATCAGCCATGGGACTGAGTTGGTGGCACATAACTTCACTAGAGACATCTCTCGAAGAGGAAGAACCTATACAGATTGTCATTGCGATTAGTTTCTTTGAAGAGGAGGAAATAACATTCAGAGGGAGTCTGACAAACCAACAGAGGTAACCTTGGACAAGGAGGTCAAGAGGTTGATGCAAGTACTTGGAGCTTCAGAGGGAGTCACATCATCATGAAGATTTGTTGTAGTGTATATTTCTCTAAGATGGAGAAATATGAGGTGAAAGCCCTTGTAGTGTATATTTCTCTGAGACAAAGAAATATGAGGTGCAAGCGCTTGTTCATCTCTGAGATTGAGATGAGACGTCATGTCGAGAGACTCCATGACAACATCACATTGAGAGACTTTGTGATGTACCCTTGTACTTGTGTTTCTTTCCACACATTGGAGTAGCCATGGTGGACGTCATGTTGAGAGACTCCATGATGAACACTTGTACATGTGTTTCTTTCCACACATGGGAGTAGCCATGGTGGACGTCATGTTGAGAGACTCCATGACGACATCACGTTGAGAGACTCCGTGATGAACCCTTGAGTTTTCCACAAATGGGTGTAGCCATTGTGGGCATCATGTCGAGAGACTCCATGACGTGGATATCTGGAAAAATACCTCGCTAGCTAAGAGGGAGTGTTAGTGTTTGGTAGCTGCGGGAGATATTTTTCTCCTAGTTAAAATAAAATAAAATGAAATGGTTTTCAAGGCAAGTCGGCCTTGATGGGCAATTAATATTTTATATCTTGTATATATCTCCTAAGGGGGTCGACCTTTGCCTTGATGGGCAATTAATATTTTATATCTCGTATTTATCTCCTAAGGGGGTCGACCTAGTGGAAAGGTCACCTATCCTTGTATATAATGAAGGTGATTTCATCTCATTTGGACAACACATTCATTCACTCTCTAATTCGCATCAAGCAAGCAGCGGAAGTTTGCACTCTTAGCAGCAGACCATCAGTTTGTAGCAGCAGATCGATTTCAAGGAGAAACATATTCAATTGTATCTTTGCATCTAGGAGAGGTGCTATTATTCATTGTATCAAATTCAGCCTTGTGTTGGGCCTGAGTTGTAAGCAGATTTTTGCTCTTATTTCTTCTATTATATAAGAGATATTTTGCTGGGTTTTTCTCCCTCGAGAAGGAGGGTTTTCCCAGGGTAAACTTCATGTTCATTGTCTATGTGTTGCATTTTCTGCTTTCTGTTAAATCTGATCCTAAAACTAACAACATAATATAAAAAAATAAAAAACTTTATCATGCAACATACACAATCTTCCTATTGATTCCTACGAAACCCACTCACAAAAGCAGTTGGACCGTGTGTATGATGTTTACGAGCAAAATCAGGTGTTTTGTGTCAACCGATTATTGCTATGGACATAGCACCAATTGATGTTAGCAAACATTATCAAATTTAACTAAGGAAAAATATTTAAATTTATGCAACAGACTGAAAGACCTGTAATTGTCATCCTGATTCACAAATGGTGTAGATAAATTTGAACTAGTCAGTCGCAAGAGAAGGATACTTGTACCATTTTTTTCCATTGCCTGCAACAGAAGGATACATCATGTAATATGTATAGATAAACTACTGTCTTCCAGAAATATGGAACAAGTAAATCATGATGAAAAGTAAATAATGTTGCACTGTAACTCAAAATCCGGTAACTTATAAAAGATACTAGCTAATAGATATCCTAGAAAAACATAAATATAGAGAAGATATACAAAACCTTTGTAGCCTTAGCTTCAGTTGCACACTCAACATGTCCGAAAAAGGCAATGTTCCAAATGATATAGATTTGGAGTCATCTCTAGAAAATAAATGAGCAAATTGAGGAAGAGATTAGAAAGTCGCTATAGGAAAAAGTGTGTATGGTTGATGCAGGGGCAAAGCCGATTCTTACCAATTTTATTTTTGGAATTTATCCTTAATTGTTGGGCGACAACTTCCTTCAACCATTACTTTTTTTTTCTTGCTCTTCACCTGTTGTGGAAGGCGGCTCCCAGTAGAAGACACGTTATAGAAAATAAGTTTCTTTTTTCTGTTGTTGTTGGGAGTGTATTGGGTCTGTAGGTGTGTCATTCTCCTCAATTATGAGGTATGTATGTCAATAACAGGCCAAGTCCACTAAATAAGTAATGATGATATCTGGCAATAAAAAGCAATTATTTTGTTCAGAAATTAATATTCTCAGTTGAATTTTCTCTAGTATAATTCTTGTGTGTATGCTGCCTGAGCCAATCACCCTTCAGTAGATTCTTGATTTTGGTCTGCATCAATAGTGAACCATGAATATTTGCAATCTCAAGCAAACCAACTAAAACTTAAAACAGTTTTTCAATGCAAATAGATAAATTCAATGGTTTAAAGATCTTTTTCAGCAAAAGACCAGCTACAGATGAAGGCAAACAAATAAGGAGAACAAATAGGGAATCGCTTGTGGGAATTTGGTGAATAGACCTAAGATTTTGACATCTTTGATGATTCTTTAATATAAACAGCTGATGTAACTTCATTTACTATTTTTGTTTATCTTGTTTACATGACAGTAAAATTAATGATATATAAAGTATAAGAGAAGCACTTACCAGAGAGATATCTCCATTTTCCTGGTAGGTCCTTTTGTGAAATCATCGTTTATGTCCTGTTCCAATAGACAAATAAGAATAGCAGTAAGAACAATAAATATTGCTAGAGTCAAGCACATGGTTAATGTAAATGGTTTCATGAAGGCCCAATCAGAAGACTTTGTATTCTTAATAGGTACCATGATCACCAGCCCAGTATCAGTATATGGCTATGTAAAATCCACCTTTGCACTGTAGTTTGAGAGAACTATTACATCAGCTATAACTGCATCAAATACCTAGCAACCAACATGCTCTTTGAATGAGGACTGGAGCTTGTTATTTTTTTCTGGCTGCATAGAAAGTGTATCTGGTTGCCCATGAATAGCAATTGCGAGTCTTAAGATGTTAGATTGCAGATGCGGCATAGATGTCAGAGGTAAGCCAAGGGTTTGAAAGTCTACCTAACCACTAATAAAGAAGAATCAGTAAATTTTAAAGAGTAACTACCGACCAGAGAAAAGTGAAAACCACAGACTGGCTTAGAAAAAGAGATTGCAACAAAGTGGAATTTGCAGAAGTAAAGGTGATTTCTATTTTGTTTATGAAAAGCTTGATTGTGTGTGTTTGCCTGAGCTATCTACCATTAGAGTGGTGCTAGAGAGTTGCTGAAAAATGAAAGTTTGCAGCCTCTTGTAAGTGTCTGCCGCTTAGCTGGAGGAAGAACTACCAGTATTTGTATCACCCAGGCCACTCCAACAAAGATAAATTGCCCAGTCGCTACAAAGGAAGCTTGTAGCTATTGGGAAAATTACCGGCCACAAATTTAAATATCCAAGGTTGCCACTTCTAGTTAGTTTCCAGTTGAAAGAAGCACAACCAAGAAAGATTTCATAGAACACCTTTGGCTGGCTGTGGGCAAAAATTGTGTGCAGCCTTTCTCAGCTATTCAACAATAAATATGAATCTACAATTGGCTTCCAAATTCCAATAAGAAAACCAAAACTAGAGCCAAATTTGAAGAAAATTTATTAGAAATTGATGATGCCCATTCTAAATAAATGGATTGTATCATAAAATGTGCAGAGACAAACAAATTAATACGCTAAAGATTTATTTCATACATTGACAAGCTTTTGGGTTTCTTACATAGCCTGCAATGGATCCACCCACCTGGGAAGAGCAGCAGCACGGTGTTAGTGACGAGCCAACCTAAGTGCAACAAGTTGAGAAAAGCATGTTTTCTATTAACAAAAACAGAAATATGAAATGTACAACCATCGATATTACTCTTCCATTCATTTAGGGCCTCTTTGCAATTTCCTCTGACAAGTAGTCCCCTGGATGGCTCCCAAATGAAAAGGAGCAGCAGCAAAGAATATGGCAGATGTAGATGTAGGCCAACTGGTCAGATTCCTCGGTCTCTGTGTGAGCTTCCAGCACTACTTGAACTCCATATAGGATATAACCAACTGTCAAACAATTCCAAAATTCCATTTCAAACAGATTAACAGGCCTGAAGCCAGGGCAATCTATGACCATAAATGCATATGCTTTGAATCTAAACTTAACTCTAAAAGTTGGTAATCATTATCTAGTTGAGCACAGATCATCTAGATTTGAACATACATAATATGAGCCAATGAAGATTGACTTGAAACTACACAGAAATGCCAACTCAGAATTACATAATTTGATACAGTACAAAAACACCACCTAATTTACATAATATTGATATGTTAGCATTTAGTGATTGTCTCATATGACTTGAATGTAAACTTCTTTCAACCCCAAAAGAATTTAGAAACTTTGATTTGAAGATAGAGAAATATAAAGAACAACATTTCTTAGTTATAAAGATCTAAGGTTCAATGCAATTCCAACTGACCTTTAAAAAGGCGAAAAATGGAACCGCCGACACAGAGTCGCCTCTGAAATCTCTGGTTGTTGTTCAGCTTCGACCTATGTAGTAAAACTAAATAAAAACTATTTCACAGAACTGTATAAACCCTACAATTTAATAAAACTGAAATCATTTAGGAGTAAAAAAATGGGTGCATAGAAACTAACCCTGAGGAATTTGGCGAAAACTTGATCTATCTGCTTGGAGGCATCACACAATTCTGCCCAAAAGTGTAAAATTACAGGTTTTCCTTGGCTAAGAATGACGTCAAACTCTGCTTTAGATTGGAGATCTTCTACATTGGCACCCATTTCCACTCTCTGAAAAATGGTTTTGCCCGGATGGATTTTCGGGGGCTGTTTAGCTGAGAGGATAGAATTGTGTTGTGCTGTCGAAGATGCCGGATAAAAAACAGGCACAGCTTGCAATCAAAATACGAAACCCTTCCACAATAGAATTTTTTTTAAATGACGAACAAAAAACAATCTTCCTACAGCTGTTGCTTCAATCGACTCAAGCAAAGTAGCCTTTTTTCTGGCTGGTTTCCCATGAACAGCATTACGGTCTCGAGAAACTCAAATAACGCAAATCTTCAGACGGCGGAGGGGCGAAAACCGTTATCGCCTTCAATGTCGATGACTTCAAATAACATAAACCTTCAGACGGTGGAGGGGAGGAAATTGTTATCGCCTCGCAGCCCCAGAAGCTCTGCCTATGCTCTTTCCAGTGTCGTGTTGTCCAGGATGTGGAGGAGCGGTGTCAATTACCAAGTGGACGAAGACCAAATTGGTGGGTTGTTTCCACGTTCTTGCCTGGCAAAAACACGACAACGATGAAAAGTGAAGTAGGTGTTTCCAGGTTATTCCACTGCAGTAACCAAGAAAATTCGTTGGCCGCGACATCATCGAACTAGGGGCTGTGCTTCGACGTTATTGCCTTGCAGTAACAAAGAAAAGGGTGAAATCGATCGCCGACTCAACGAAGAGATATTGCGCAAATTGAAAGCAAGGCCATTTCACTTCCTGTACGAGTTTCCATTTTCAAACTACACTTTTTTTGTGAGTTTTAATTTTCTAACTTTATTTGTAAGAGAGCACCAACAGTGATGCCCTGATCAGGTAAACATCTGTAGACAATTCTTGTTAGGAAAACAAGAAAGTATTAACCGATTATCTGAATATTAATGATGGTTTCTTGACTTCTGAATAAGTTCTCAAAGGAACTCTGGCGAAAGGAAGTTGCGAATCACGGGATCATCTGTGGATAAAGCTCAGAATTCTGCCAGCTGTCTAATGTTTGGTATTGTTTGTTGTATAAGGATTTCAATGCAACCACGCGAAACAAGCCAATAAAGAAATGTAGCCCTTTTTCACTTATTTTTCATAGTCCTGCTGTGGCAGGTAATCTATATATATAGTAATTGATAACTTCAAAATTAAAGTAGTGAATTTTTATTTTATTTTTATTTTTATTTTTTATTTTTTATATTTTGAACTTAAAATATAGGTTTTTTTTTGGTTGTAATAGTGGAGAAGTTTCAATGTTCATTTTTATGAGTATCATTTAGATGCAATTAGTGTTAAGTGGATAATTCTTTCTCATAAAAAATGAGTTTATGCAAACCACTAATCAAATATAGGTGAATGAGTTTGAATAAAAAACTACACAATTGAATCCCAATATTAATATTATAAGTACGTAATTTTGTCGAGCTAGGAGATACTCCTAAAGCTTGCTATATTGATTTATTGGTCATATTAATTATTTTTAACCATTTAAAAGATAAAAGTTAAAAATCATTTTAATCATAACTTATGGTCAAATTTTATGATTATTCATTATATTTATTATAGATGATAAATATTGATTTTATGTTATTATATATAACCCTTTTAAAAATCTAAATTATAGATGTCTTACATCTTATTTTACAATAAACACAAATAACCAATTTTACCAAATAATTAAATTATTGGTTATTGTTCTTTCTAGCTAACTAAAATACACATTAGTAGAAATAATATTAATATTATTTTAAAGAAAATTGCCTACAACAACATAAATTTCCTCTAAAACATATTATTTAATAAGGTGTACATGCACTCCAAGGTCTATGTAAAGCTCAAACTCACATTAAGTAATAACAAGTTCACAACCTTATCAATATCAACTTTAGATTTATTTCCCTTATTCGTACACACTAGATTTACACTATAAATTAACATTTATTCTTTCAAACCAACTACATGAAAATCTAAAACTAAGAAGAATCATGAGTGGTAATGGAATTTTCAAATTTTCAAAATAGGTTATTGGATAGGGATAGAGGAAGTAGCTTCACCTGCCTAGATGTAAAGTGGTGGATGAAACTGGGTCCAAGGGAAGCAATGGTCTTTTGGAATTAGTAATCGATAGGGGGTCTCACTTTCTCCTTTTTCAAAGAGACATATCAACAAAAGTGACATAAAAGATGAGTCATCTATTAATAAGGTGGAAATCCCAAGGTGACCATGGGTTGATCTATTCAAATATCTGATCAAAGGTAAAATCCCTCACATGGTCCCTCCAATTTCTTTATCTAGAAAGGGTAATTTCTAAATTGAAAAGGGAGCTTCAAAAATGGATGCATCATTGGTTGATAAATTAATCAACCCTAGAGCTAATATTAACTTAGTTCAATCATTGCCACCCTTAGGCTATTAATTTTCCATGCAAATTTAAATTTTAAAGAAAGGAAGGATTTTTCATGGTAATTAATGCATTTTCCTAAAAAAAAATTCAAGATTCACCAAGATCTTTTATAAATTTCTAGTGATTTTAAAAAAATCATTAAAATTAATATTTTTCTTTAAAAAAGGAAAGATTCAATAATAGAAGTTAATTTTTTTCCAAAATAAATGAATGATTCATCAAGATTTTATCTCTTTCTAAGGGGGATTTCTTACAATTATCATTGGTTCCAACATCCATTATCCTAAGTCCTTCATCATTTTCCCAATCCATTTTGGTCCCCTATGTCACAAAATCCACATCTACTCCATCTAAATCTCAAATTTTAAACTCCAATTCTACTCCACAACCCCACCACCCCTCAAGTTGTGTGCCAATGTTGGTCTTGACAACCTTCCCATACACTTATCCACAAATTTTCAAACACCCTATCCATTATCCAACATTCATTCCTCATCACACTTTTTTAATCCAATCCTTTACATATATCCTTATCCCTTTTCATCTCATCTATTTCATCTCGCCTACTATCATTTTATCAATGTCTATGAGCATACCTCTAGTTTCCATTGTTCATTGTAGCACATATCTAAGGGATACCATCTATTGAACTAGATGTCTAAGTCTTTCCTCCATGTTCCTACCACACATCCATTGTCTTCCAAATCCACTTATCCACACCCTTATCCTCCTCCCTCTCCATCCATACTATTCCAAAAAAATTAAAAAGAAAAATATTATAAAAAATAAAATAAAATAAAAGTTGGAGCATTGTAAACTATTGCCCCTAACAATTTCACACTAGATTGGGCACCCTATTTTCCATGTACAATTAATTATATTATTAATTTATTCATTTTGGGTCTAGATTGGGAAAATGCATTAATTCCCCAACATCCCTAGCTTTTTGAGCCAAAAAAGTCTTGAACATGGGTGTTGGGTGCCCTATTCCCAGGATTATGCTTTCAAATTATTATCAACTTTAGTGTCAGGATTTGGTGATTTAAAAGTGGTCCTAGGTCAACCTAAGTTCGAAATTTCAATTGGGATGCATATATAAACATTGTTTTATTTTCCTCTACCCCATCAAGGGAACATGATTTATACCATAATTATCATTGTTGTTGTGGAGGTGGAAACACCAAAACTAGGGTTTGACTTAGGTAAGCCCCTATACAACATATTTTTCCTCTTTTTGTGTGTACAAGTCAAATCTGAAACTTTCATCAACAACAGGTTACAAAAGAGAAGAGAGCAAACTATATAGAAGTTTTCTATACTATTGAACATCCCAAAACCCCTAGACTAGGGTGCCCAATGCCCCTATCGCTACATTTCAGGCTCATATTTAAACTACATGTGCTCCTATGTCTACACATTCCAAATCTATAAATATTTCTATATTTTTTGTTTTCGTCTAGGATAAGTGCAAAAATATGGGGGGCCAAAAAGGGGTCTTAAGTGGCCACTTTTTTTCTAAACTAGGAAATATTGACCATGGATGAGAAATTGAGAATGGTTACACTCAAAATTTTAAGATGTAACAAAAACAATGTTCATAGTGCTCCGAGTCTACTTTCTAAAGTACTTTTTTTTAAATGGTAGAGATTAAGGGATTCAAAAAAGGGAGCCACAAAAATTGGTCTTGTTTTTTGTCAAAAAACCATAACATGGTGTCTTTTGTGGCTCCCTCTAAAGGTTAACCTTTTTTTGGTATTTTTAAAATCACTTTGGTAAGAAATTAGCTAACAACATGTAGTTTATGCTCGATTTTTCTGATAAATAGAATTTTGACTATGCTACCCCTATAATTTTTGAAAACTAATCAAAAATTATTATTTTTAATGTGTAGAATGGAGTCTAATTTTAAAAAAATGTAATTTATTCAAAATTTCAATGAAAGGTTAAAAAATAAAGTAAAAAATACCAAACACTGGTTTTTGACAAAAAAAATGGGCACACAAACAAAAGAAATTAAAGATGAAAGCCTTAACATTGTCAAGATGTGAAAAAAATTACATCGTTAAATAGCCAAGAGAGAGGCTAACATTACCTAGGTGTTTGATTTACTTGAGCTTGAAACACGTGCAAACTTGACGGTTAGCACGAACTAGATTATGCAAAATTTTATAGAATATGCAAAAACACATCTTTGGATGTTGGGAAGGCACTCCAAGCCTTTGGGTTGGAAATTCAAAGCAAATCCAAGCCAAAGGCTTGGGGATTCCCAAAGCAAGACAAAATGCAAGCACATTATAATGTGCTCACGTTATTTGAATGCATTGACAAAACGTGAGCGCGTTATAATGCGCTCATGTTTTGGTCTACATTGAATTTTTTCTTCTCTTTTTTCCTCTTTCTTCTATGGACATTTACTTTTTTATACTTTAAATTATATTTCATGTATATAGTTTCAAAATGTTTGAGAGTGGTTTCAGATCTCTAGGAGTTATAATACAAATTCTAGTTGTTGGAAGATCTTACAAATTTTCAAACTTAGTCAAATTTCAATAATCAACATGTCAAATTTCAATAATCAACAATTTGTATTATTTCTCTCTCTATCTCACCTCTCTCTCCACCACTCTCTCTATTTCTTTCTATCTCATCTCTCTTTCCCTCCCTCTCTACTTATCTATTTCTCCCCTCTCTCTACCTACCTCTCCATCCATCACTCTCTCTCTCTCTACCTACCTCTTCGTCCATTACTCCCTACCACTCTCTATTTCTGTCTATCTCACCTCCCTCTCTCTCTCCCTCTCTTCTTCCCTATCTACTCTTTATCTCCTAATCCTTCTCTTTACATACCTCTCCATCCATCACACCCTACTACTCTATCTCTCTACACCTCTCTATCTCACCTTTCTCTCCCTTCCTACCTCTTCCTCCCTCCCTCGTTCCCTCTCTACTTCTCTCTATCTCTCTTCTCTCTCTACCTCTCCTTCCCTCTCTACTTCTCATCTCTCTCTCCTTCCTCTCTCTCTCTCTCTCTCTCTCTCTCTCTCTCTCTCTCTCTCTCTCTCTCTCTCTCTCTCTCTCTCTCTCTCTCTCTCTCTCTCTCTCTCTCTCTCTCTCTCTCTCTCTCTCTCTCTCTCTCTCCCACCATTCTCTCTTTCCCTCTCTCTAACCCTCTCCTCTCTACCTCACCATTCTCTCTCTACTTATCTTTATCTCACCTATCCCTCTTTACCTCTCCCTTCCTCCTCTCTCTCTCCCACCCTCCCTCCTTCCCTCTATCTCTCTCTCTCTACTTCTCTCTATCTCACCCATCCCTCTCTACCTGCCTGTCCCTCCATCGCTCCTTACCACACTCTCTCTATTGCTCTATATCTCACCTCTCTCTCACCTCCCTCTCTCTAACTCTGTACCTCTCCCTCCAGCTCTCCTTCCTGCCTTCATTGCTCTATATCTCACCTTTCTCTCTCCCTTTGTCCTTCCCTCCCTCCCCCTCTTTCTCTCTCTCTCTCCTTCCCTCTCTACTCTCTATCTATCATCTCCCTCTCTCTCTCCCCTCTTTTTCTCCCCCTATGAGGGCTAAGGGTGTAAGGTTTAGTGTTTAAGGTATAGGGTT
>VDFB02000017.1:124300436-124329951 GCA_007258455.2 Sequoia sempervirens | reverse complement strand
AGGGAAATAGGAGAGAGAGAGAGAGAGAGAGAGAGAGAGAGAGAGAGAGAGTTATATATTAAACCTATGAGACAGAGAGCAGAGAGGGAAATGAGGAGAGGAGATGTTTTCTGGAGGGAGGGAGAGCAGGAGATATAAAACAAGGGAATAGGGGCTGGGAGATCAAGAGGAGAACACATGGAGGAGGCAGAAACGGAGACAGAGAAGGAGATGGAAGAGGGAGGAGGGGAGGAGAAGCAGATGGAGGAGAGGTATAGAGGAGAAAGATATGAGGACAGAGAGGAGGAGAGACATAGGGAAGCAGAGAGGGAAGGGAGGGAGGGACAAGGAGAGAAGGAAAGAATGAGAGAGGGGGAAGGATGGAAGGTGGAGAGACTGAGAGAGAGGATGGAGGGAGAGAGAGTTAGAGAGGGATAGGTTAGATAGAGTGAAGTAGAGAGGGAAGGTGGGTGGGAGGAAGGAAGAGAGAGAGAGGGGGGGGAGATAGAGAAAATTAGAGAGGGAAGGAGGGATGGAGGGAGAGAGGGAGAGAGAGAGGTGAGATAGAAGTATAGAGGGAAGGAGAAATTGTGAGAGAGAGGTCCAGAGAATAAGGGATAAACAATGAGTGAGATAGAGAGAGAGAGAGAAAAATGATATAACTTGATAATTACTGAAATTTGACATGTTGATTATTGAAATTTAGTTGTTTGAAAAATTATAAGATCTTAAGAAAACTAGAATTTGAATTATAACTCCTAGAGATCTGAAACCACTCTTAAACATCCTAAAACTATATACATGAAATATAACTTAAAGTTCATGTATATAGTTTCCCTGAAAGATAACTAGAAGAAATAGAAGAAAAAAGAGAAGAAAAATTCAATGTAGACTGAACGTGAGCGCATTATAATGTGCTCACGTTTTGGCAATGACTTTTTTAATTCAAAAAATGTGCATTTTTTGAATTAAAAAAAAAAACATTTTTTAAACTTCAAATCATAATGTGAGCGCGGTATAACGCACTCTTGTTTTGCCTTAGTAATGACTGAGCGTAGGATCGATCACTACCTGTGATAGGTCGAATATATGTGGTAGAAAACGAGCAGCAAACAAAGTAATGCAAATAACACTAAACACAACCTACACGTCAAGATTAGCCTAGTTGGAATCGACACAAAATAAAAAAAGACAAATGGAACTTTTTACCTTGCATCGAATCGATTTTTTGGTTGGCCCTTCGATCTTTGGTGTTGTATGCTCCTTGGATGGCAAGATGCAAGCTAGATGGTGATATGAAGATGGATGCAAGTGGGTGAAAGCATGAAAATGGATAAGTATGGATTCTAGGAAAATTTTGCAAGAGTTTGGCTACAATGCATGATCTCTCCCAAAATGAGAGAAAAGAAGGGGTATTTATAAAGATTTTGGAAATCTCTAAGAAAATGGATGGTCAAGATTGAGCCACCAAGATCAAGATGTAGAGCTAAGGTGAGTTGAGAACTCACAAGCCCTCACATCTTGACATGTGGCAAGTGATATAGCCCTAAAAAGGTGATGTGTACATGAGGTGGAGTGGATAGTACATGACATGGATGGGGTACATAGTACCTTGGGATTTGGACAAGATCTCCTCATAAAGGAGGTACTTGTCCCCATGTGGGTGAGAGGACAAGTGGGGAATTAAAAATTCCTCAAATATTCTCATGGGGAAGAGAGAAGGAATTGAAAATTACTTCAAATGCATTGGGGGATTATATGTGAATTAAAAATTCACATGGAGAATGGAGATGTCTTGTCCAAAAGAAAAAAGCATTTAATAGGGTTGACTTGATTAAGTGATTAAGGTTGTGCAAGTACTTGATTAGACTAATTAATGAAGATTAGAAGAGGGTTAGATTTCACATGTGACTTAATGTGACAAGCCAAAGATCACATGGGGAAGAGAAAAAGGAATTTAATATTCCTTGGAAGGATAAAAGGAAATTAAAAATTCCTTGAGAGGTTGATTAAGCTAGCTAATGAAGGATTAGAGGAGGGTTAGGTGGTTAAGAGAGATTAGAGGCCAACTTACAAAAGTTGGAGGATGTGACACATCCTAATCAAGGATTAGGCATGTGCACATCCTAATGATGAGATTAGAAGATGGATTAGGATTAAATAAAAAAATGATGGAAGATAAGACATATGAGGAATTAAATAAATGTGATATTTATTTAATTCATTTGATGAAAAAGAGGATTAAAGAGATAAGGTATTTATTTGTTAATTAAATACCTTAGGGATTTGGCAGAATTAAGGATATTAATTAAATAATAGCGATATTACTTAATTAATGCAAATAAGGGGATGCTTAGACGAAAGGGGATAAATTTGGATAAATCAAGTGTTCAAATTTAGGTGTCTACACTACCAACCCATAACGCAAACATGTTTTAGTAAAACACACTCGCATTTTCACTATTTCGCCTGATGAAAAAAGTGAATTGGCCACTTTTTGGCCCCCCATTTTTTTGCACTCACCCTCTTTGTGATCATTTTTATTTTTTGATCTAGGTTTGTATGGGTGAGTGCAAGATCATGGGGGTCCAAAAAGTGGCAATTTGACAAAAAAGGCATTTTTCATTTTCCCAAAAATGTGAAATTCTGCTTTGACTTTTTACTTGTGTTAGGTAAAAGGTACATGTTGCCATGGTAAGAACCAAAGAAAAAAGGAGATCCATTTAAAACGAATATCCATTAATAATGTATATATGTGTAAAACAGATATCCTTTTTAAACAGATATGTGTTCTTAATGGAATCATATAAAAAATAAATATATTAAATATAATATAATATATATTTTTATTATATATTATTGTAAGTGGTATTCATGCTCATATCTTAAAAAGGGTAAGATGTCATCACTGTGTCTGCCTTTTCCCATCACGACTAGGGGTTCCTATGGTTGGGATGGGCGTGGGTTTCCTGATTTTAATCTCTTTGCAATTCGAGGGACGACACCATACACAAAGTTTGTAAGGCGATACTCGAAGCTAGGTGGTGGGCCCAATGGGGGGTTTGGGCGATTCTAGAACCACACACACCTGAGGCACCTTTCGATGGAGCGTCAATACCAAAGGAGGAATAGAATATAGAGAGGGGTTATGCAAGGAGAATGGGGAAATATAATGGATGTGAGAGTAGAAAAAGAGCACAAATCCTTGTGTTGTGTAGGTACGACCCCCTCTGTTTCACTCAATGGGGGATATTGTAGCTGAAGTTTCTAAGAATGCAAAGTATTTTGCAGAGTTGGGTCTAATTGGGAGATTTTGAGGGTTTTGGCCATGCCTTGCTCATTTCCACCACTAGATTACTCATACCTGGTGCCCCATATTAGATGGTGAAGTTCAAATATACCCTAATGCAAAGGGGTTTTTTGTGGTGGTCTTTGATAATGTGAAGGACAAGAATGTTGTTCTTTGTGATTACCAATGGAGTTGGAAGATAAACGTTTTCTAATGCTAAATTTGTGGCACCTCGCTTTCAATTCAACCATAGAATCTTTTGATTTGACACCACTTTGGGTAAGGCTTCCAAATTTCCCTTTATACTTCTAGTTTGAATCATGTTTCGAAGCCATTGGAAACTCACTAGGGAAATTTTTGGGGGTTAATGAGGGTTCTCTAATTTTTTTGCATACTACTTATGCATGTATATTGGTAGAAATGGACATTACAGAAGAGCTCCTTGCAAATGCATACTTCAATTTTTAGGTAGAGAATGGAAATAGTTGCTTGAGTATGAAGGATTACCATTTTGGTGTCACAAATGCTTCAACACTGGTCATGTTTTTTTATCAATGTTTCAAGTGTAAGAGGGTTCATCAAGCAACTTGGTGGAAAGAGGTCTCTCCTTAGCACTATTCGATAGAGCAAGAGTGCTTAGATGGAAAATCTACTGCTGAGGATCCAATTGATATAGCCACCAACAAAGAATCCCCACGAAAGGCTCAAGTGCAAGCAGTGGGTAATGTTGAGGAGGGCAGTGTCCCAAAAGAAGAGTTGGGTGGATGATCTAAGTGTTTGCTTCCTCTAAAGGAGGGAGCATTCTAGATGAGATTTTGGGAGATCCTACATGGATAGAGGATCAGGAAGAGATTTGGCATAAGGTTCAAAGGAAAAAGAAGAAGAGGATGGAAGTCACCTTCAACATGCATCTTCACTCCAATGGCAAAGGGAAAATGTAGCAAAAAGCTTTGTTGCAGATTTTGTAATGATTGAAAAGCTTTAAATGTGTTAAGCTAGAAAGGGTTTTAGATGGGTAGAAATGAGTTTAGGGGTGGAGTGGGGGTGTGTTGAAGGGTTTTGTGGGGTATAAGAGGTCTATGCATTACAAGCTTGATGCTTTTCAAGGATGTTAAAGATGAATGCAATACTTTTTAGAGATTTAATAAAACATTTGCAAGGTATCGCTGCCTTTATCAATAATATATTATATATATATCATGAGTTAACCAACTTATTTTAAAAATAGTCATACGTCAAGAAACAAATATCCGTTCCAAATGGATATCTGTTTATAACTTAATAAAAAAAAAAATTATATATATTATATATGATACAATAATAATATAATATATTATGAGTTTTAACCAACTTTATTTTTAAAAAATCATACGAAAAGAAATGGATACTCGTTCCAAACGACAACAATACTAAAAAAGCAGTCAAAACTTCTCATTTTAATCTAGACAACATCATTGAGAGAGCGAGCAAGAGAAATGGATATCCGATAAAAACTAATATTCGTTCTTCAAAATCATCAATTTTTCAATTTTCTTCCAAGTTATGTCAATTTTTATTGTTTTTCTTCAATTTTTTTTGTTTTAGAATTATTTTTTAACAATTTTAGTGTGAATTATGTTTTTGCATATACATTGTAGTTTGTAACTAAAAAATTATTATTTTTTAAATTTTCAACATTTATCAAGTGTTTTAATGGCTGAAAATCCAAATCCTCCTCCATTAGAAAACCCTACCCAGCCAAGTCCTCTTCGACCACCAAATTCTCCCCTACAAAACCCTCCTTCAATTCATGACTTAATCAATGGCAATCTAACTGAATTGAAGAACATTTTCCAATTATATCATAGGCACCCTCAGTTGTTTGGAATGACAACCACTTTACAATCAATCATTTCTAATGTTGAGACTCTCACCAACCAACATACTTCCTTTTTAGAGTGGTGAGAGGGAAAGAGGCAACAATATGTCAATGGCTTATCGTATGATCAAGTGAGGGAACTAGAAATTTTCAAAACCCAATTAGCCCAAATTTTCATCAATCCTAGAACTAGACAACCCATTGATGTGAGTAAGGCTAAATATACAATTAAATGGTGCACACATCAGGGTATCCTAGATAATTTTTGGAATCATTGGTGGATGGTTTTTGATAAACCACCCAACAACAATCTTGATGTCCCCCAATATTTTCTTCAAAAACTATATGTTGAATTTGTCATGGGTAAGCATGTGAACTACCTTGATATGAGAGATTTCCAAGGTGTGGGTAGAATAATTCCTCAAAATAGGTCCTCGAGGAAAATTGATTAGTACAAGGCCCATTTATTCCCCCTCCTATTGCTCCCCCACCTCCAATACAACACCCAGAGATTATTGCATATGCAACACCTCAGAGTATCTTGGTCGTACACACTTTGACTAGCCATTTGATCACACAAAGTTCGCAGTTCACTTAGCTGCATGATAGTGATACACATGTTGGATCAGTTGATATTGGTAGACCCTCCTCTTCTCCACATATTTATGTGTCCCATAAGTGCAGTATGTGCAACCACACATGTTTAGGTCCTCTTGCATAGCCTACTGAGCCTCTAATGGACACATTCGATTATGAGGTCCATCATATATTAGACATAGGAGATGGGAAAATAGAGGCCAAAGCACATCTTGGAGATTCATTGGGTGCCAAAGATGAGGAGGGTGTTGAAGCTTATCAACAACATACAATGGTAAGACTTAAAGTAATTTCCTAGTGCATTTTATCTTAAATTAATATTTTATAATAGATATTGTAATGTATATTTATGTGTCGGATTTAATAGTTGATGGCAAAGGAGCAAATTACATAGATTCAAGAGGGTACCCTTATAACCATGTTTCATTTGGCCTAGAGAGTTATATGGTATACTTTTTTGCACATACATGTTTATACAATTTTTATTGTATATGCATATCATTTAAATTGTGATTTAGATGTTAATTTTTCAAATCTATTATGATTATACATGTACATAGATTGATAGTCTTGTGTATTCTTATCTTTTATACAACCTGTTGGTTTTACATCCATGATGACTACTTCTGAAACATTGGAAGAAACATCACAAAGGTGTATTCTTTTTTTATATTCTCGATATTATGATTATATGTACATGTGCATTTATAGTCTTACATTCTTGTCATTTTTTATATAGAAAACTATCATAGTTGGTTCATCCATGATGAGCCCTTCTACAACAACAAAACAAGCATCACATGAGGTATGTGTTTATTCTATATTGTAGATATATACATTTAGATATAATTATATATATGTTTAGTTTATGTTTATTTGTCAACAATTATATATTAATTTGTATCAATTTTATTTTACCTGCTATAGTCCTTTGCTTGATTTAGCAATGTGATGAATCCTCTACCACTACGATACGCTAGGACTCTTGATCGTCCTAGGGGAAAATCATTTGCAGAGCATCTTTCAGAAAAAAGACCAAGACACGAGGTAATCAAGAATTTCATTTTAGATAAATCAAAGTTCAATATAGTGATTTTGATGTTAATTTGACAATTCTAAATTATAATGTGTATAAATTTATATTTAGTATTTGATGTAGGAACTTATAAAGGTCATAAGTTTTGACTTGGGAGTCTAATTGAGCAATTTGTTCAAGTTGTTTGTTCATTTAATTTCCAACTCTTGCATGTAATTAAATTAGTAAGTTGGCAATTAGTGTCATTTTAATTAGTTTCAAATAATTGACAACTTTCATAGCTCATATAGATAAGCATAAAAAATACCAAAAAAAAGGCCACTTAAGAAAGCTATTAAAAATTGTCAAAAAGGTAATTTTTGGATTTTGCTAAAAACTGCCAAAAAAGGTAATTTTTGGATTTTGTCAAAAACTGCCAAAAAAGGTAATTTTCAAACTTTACAAAAAATTGCCAAAAAAGGTGATTTTTTAGATTTGTACTTAAAGGGAAGTTTGTTTTCAATTTTAGGAGGATGGAATGAGAAATAAAGGTGAATTTACATAATTGTTTTGAGTATTTTGTGTCTATTTCTAAAAAATAGTTTGAATTTATATGTTGTGAATTTTGGCTACAACAATTGGTATCAAAGAAAGTATGATACTGGAATGTGTGTGGAGAGAAGGATTTCACCTTTGAGAGAGATAAGGTTTGATGAGATATAATGATTTATTTTGTGTAATTGATTTGGGCTACCTCTACTAAAGATAAAGTTGGGTAGAAAGTGTACAAATATCCTCCACTGTGTGAAAATGGGTAGAGGGGGTTTTGAGAGGTACATCTTCTAGAATCTTTGTTGGGTATAGGATAGTTATGCTTTTGTGTAAGTTTTGTTGCAAATTTTGAGTGGGTTGCAAGTGTTTGTAGAAATGTCAAGGAAGAAGAGCATGAGGTTAACCTTGGGTAGGGTTGTAAAAATTTCTTTTATTGAGAGAAGAGAAAGAATTTTAGAGGAAGAGAGTTGAGCTATTTAAAATAAGTGTGTAGAAATATCTAGGAGGTTAGATGTCTTGGAGGAAAATATTATGAAAGGAAAGAGGAAAGAAAAAGAAAAGAAGATGGGAGAAGTTGAATCCTATATTTTTCTAATGCTTTTTCATGTGTAGGTACAAGAAAAGATGAAGCAAAGAGTCTAATAGATAGCAATGAAGAAGAAAGCATCTTGAAAGAGGAAGGAAAGAATAAGGTTGTAGATAAAACATGTCTTTTGGAAGGCATGGAGTGCATGATATTGCAACAATAGAAGAAAATATGAAAATAGAGGTAATGGTTAATATTTTTCATTTTTATGATGTTGAAGATGATGTTGAGTTGTGTGCAGATAAGATGATGAAAGTGGAAGAAGATATTGATGAAAGGGTGGAAATAAATATAAAGGAGTATGAAGAGGAAGTACAAATGGAAATATTCAATTTCCATGACATTTCTGATTTGTATATATAGGTGTTGTAGGGGATGGTGTAGATGAACATTGGTGGAGGAGGACAAATTGTGGTGGGTTAAATCCCATAAGAGAATAGAAGAGAGGAAAGTGTATTTGGTGGAATATTTTCATATATGGTGGAAAAAGGTCCATAAGTGAAAGAGGAATTGGTAAATACATTTTTCAAAGGAAGATAGGAAGAGTTCCAGGCAAATGTTGAAAAAGGAGAATAAAGAAATTTTTCATAGTACTTATGAAAGCATTAGAGTATGTTGCAAATAGTTTACTATTTGAAAGGGAGTTTCAAGCTCTCAACTTCATTTTGTGAGCCATTCTCACAAACTTCTTACCTGGTGTGTTTGATGTAGGAGCATTTGTGCTCATAAGCAATCCTGCATCACCAAAAATATATTTTCTTTTCAGGTTCAGTATTTTGCATTTTTGGTGTAGGTTTGAGCTTCAAGAACATATTGTGAAGTAAGGATATATTTTTTATTTGTGATTGATTTATTTCCATTCCATACATCAAGGTCATGCAGGGTGTTTAATGTGATTTTCAAAATTGCATAATTTCAAGGTTCTATGGGAATTTGAAGGGAAATTAATTAGTTTTCTCAATTTGGATTCCTAGGGAAGTGTGCATAAGTCAAGTGACTCTTAGCATTCCATTATGGTCTTATTCTTTCAATTTTGGTTCCTAGGATGGAGGGAAAAAATTAGTGATTTTTTGGAAAATATTTTAATGACTACAATTTCCAATTTTGGATGAATAAGCATGACTTGGTTATTGATTTTATTCATTTTTCAAAGACATATATAGAAAAAAGGCATTAGATATTGTTAAACAACTTTTAATGGCACTTATGGGAGCAAGAAACTATGTTTTATTTCATTTTTTTTAGGAATTTTAAGGGTCAATCAAAGAGTAGATTTGGAAACCACTCTTTTGGGTTTTCACATAGTTCAAACCCTCTTTAAATACAACCTTTAATTGTTTCAAGAGGCAACAATCAGAAGTAGAAATTTTGAGGAAAGAATTTGCAGGTTGCTCTAAGGGATTGCATGAAGGAAAGTGTAGAAAATTAGCTTTCCAAGAGGAGAGGAATAAAAGAAGGGAAGAAGAAAGTTGTAGGTGTATTTTATGTGTTCAAGGCAGCCATGAAAGTTGTAATATGAAGGGAAACATCATATTGACAAAGAGGAGTGAAGCCAAGAATATTGAAGGCAAGAGATTTTAAAGATTTGAAGGCATAAAGTGCCTAGAGACCCTTGTGTAAGAAAGGGGGGCCACCGCATGCAAGACCCCAGGTCACGGAGGGTCAAGATGCGAGAGGTCAAGATGCAAGAGATTTTAAAGATTTGAAGGCATAAAGTTCCTAGAGACCCCTGTGTAAGAAAGGGGGGCCACCGCATGCAAGATCCCAGGTCACAGAGGGTCAAGATGTGAGAGGTTGCCCTAACTTACCTTAGCTAAGTGAAATTTTTGGAGTATGAGGATGAGAATGATGAGGATTATGAGGTCCTAAACTCACTCTACAATCTTGAGTTTTAAGATTGGGGCTAGGTGAGTCAGTTTTTAGGCTCAACTCTGCGCCTTAAGGAGCTCTCTGCTCGAGGATGTCAGCGCGGACTTTAGACGACAACGCGGTGCATTGGCATCTCTAAAGTGTGATGTAGTCCATACAGTCAAACAACAACAAAGACAAGGTTGAACTCACTAAGATGACTAACGGCCTAGCTACTCAACTAAAAGGCCAAAATGAAACAAGCAAATAAATGATATATTATCTAATATTGTAAAGTAGAAATGTAAGAGTGATAAGGGCAAGTAGGATCTCATTGAGAAACTCGTTCGCCAGCTGATCCTTCAAAGAGCACATACTCTTGCACATAGAAAGAGGGAAAATGTTGGGTGGCTGTATAGGGGCCTGCCTTAGTTAGACCCCCGTTTAGGTGTTTCCACCTCCATGGATAGCCAAGGAAACAAGATAAAGAAGCAATAAAGTAAAGAGAATACAAACACTACAATGCAGTGCTATGCTACTCAACCAAGTGATAGAGCAGAGGAGAGGGAAGCTTACCACCTCCACCAAGAGCACTTAAGGCTACTTGGGGGAGAAATGAGAGGAACTCAAGCTTCTGCTGCAATGGCATGGTCCCAAACATGCTCTACTAAAGTGACAGAGTGAGGCTTTGTTGCAATGGAATGCTGCTAAAAGTATTGGATTGAATGCTTGAAGTGGTCAAGAGTGAGCTCAATTCTTGGAAGAAGATGTGAAGAGTCGTCTTGAATGTTGAAGAGATGAATTTGAAGAAAGAATGAAGAAAAATGACCATATTCAAGTCGGTCAACTGAAGGGGTGGTTACAACTTCATTTCCAATGAGAAGTGTAATGCCTCTGCAGGCTTAACCACATGAATCTTCCAGAGATATCTACGTGCCTCATGAATGTCTCTGATAGAAACGCCTCCACCGACGCTCAAAATAGGTGCCAAGTGGACCGCTAATAGTAGGCTTAAGTGGAATTAAGCCTTCGAACTTGGTTTTCTAAGGTGGACAAAGGAAAAAAGGGGAATTGCACATAGGGTGAAAATTCGCTCTTATACATTTTCCCCCCACTTTAGCAAGCACGAGTACTGATGAGTGCTTAGTAAAGTAGATCAAGAAGAGTATAAGGTTAGAAACATATACTTGAACCGTCGAGGAAGCAGTACTCAGTTTGCCGTACCTGAAGGTGCAAGAAAAGTGAAGGACTCCATAGCTACTCAAAACTATGAAGTTGGAACAACAAAGCATCTTACAGGCCCACAGACCTGCAAGGAGGCAACCCCAAAGATCTCTCGCATGAAGGAAGCACCCTATAGGCTCTCAATCCCATAGGGAAGGTATTCTCCATGAACTCAAGCATGAAGAACACCCAAATAAGTGCCCTATAGGCTCTTAGTCCCATAGGGAAGGTATTCTCCACGAACTCAAGCATGAACACCCAAAGAAGCGCCCTATAGGCTCTCAATCTTGCAGGGGAGCCAACCCCAAGATCTCTCGCATGGAGGAAGCTCAAAGGAAAGCACCCTACAAGTTCTCGGTCTTGTAGGTAGGTATCCCCCAAGATCTCTCACATGGAGGAAACTTAAGAAAGCGTACTTCACAAAGTCAAGAAGCGGCGACATGTCTACCCACAAATAGAACATGTCAAAAGTAGTCGTGTAGGAAAATAAGTGGATAGTCACACAGACTGTCAAAAAAATTTCAAAGGGGTCCCTCAAGAACCCTTCAAAAGGAGGGGTCCGCTCAAGGGATGCGTTGTTTGAAAGGTAAGGTCTAGTCAGGCTGCCCCCAAGCTAGATGCGAAAAGGTGAATGGAATGAGTCTAGTCGTGCTACCCCCAGGCTAGATGTGAAAGAATTCTATTCAGAATAGAGACTTTGAAAGAAGGGTCCCTTGGGAACCTAATGTGAGGAAAAAGGGGGGTCCACTCAAGGGACACACAATTCAAAAGTAGTTGTTTTTCTTAGAGTGATTCGTCACCAAGGAATCATTTCAAAAGATGTTCACTTCATCAAGGAACTTGAAAGGAAGGACATGCCCTCACGTGAGGGGTAGTAAAAGCAATTTCCACTTCGAAGGAAGGTCTTCAAGTCCTTTCTTTACGAACCTGTGAGAATGTGATTCCAAGGTAAAGCTTGTGAAGGCTTTCAAGAAAAGAATTGTTGGTAACGAATTCGTTTTCCAAAAATTGAAGTTAAAGAAGAGCGTTGTCACACATAGGAGGGACAACTCAAGTAAAGAAGAGAGAAAGATAAAGAGAAAGAAAAAGAGAAAAGAAAAATGAAAACAAAAGACATAGGGGGGTCTGGTTTAGTGGGTTCAGATCTATCTGAGCTCATATAATAATAGGTAACCGCAATGCAAGGCGAAAGATCATCAATCCCCAACTAGATCAGGAAGAATGCATGGAAAACAAAGTAAAAAATAAAAAAAGTTGGGTCAACATGGAAGGGAAGCCTAAATGCCCCCAATGCTTTGCATCGTCCCCAATTTATCAAAAGTCAAGCACAAACATGGAAGAATGATGATGCAAATAGAAGAAGGTTCACAACACAAAAATCACACCTATATCCAAGCACCAATAGGGGTGAAGAGGGTCATCCAGGAAAACATAGCACAAGTACAGGGGAACACAGCACAAAACACACACACACAAGATCAGGAAAATGGCCTCCTAACATTGATCAACCAAGAGGTCGTCCACTTCCCAATCTAGATCCTCATAAGGGGAAGGAGGACGAGCCTGAAATGGTGGGACATTAAAAGGGGGAGCATTTGGCCCTCCCGCAACAACGGCCAAGGAAGAGGGCCCCTCAAGGTCCTCTCCACTGAGCTCCTATGGATTCAAGGTCAACGAATTCATGAAGATTGTTGATAAGGCTAGGACCTCATCTATGGAATTAAACATGCATCCCATAGGGGCACCATGCCTATTCTCAGCAAACAAGGCAGGTTGCACCTAAGGTTCACCGCTAAGCTCGTGAAATGACTCGGGAGCGGTGATGAACTTAGGGGAAGTCGGGACTAGTTCCATCACAAGGACAAAACAAGTCAGCACATGACCACCTTGCAAAGAAGGTGGACTCCTCTTACATCCTACGTTGTGAGAAGGACTAGCCTCTACCTTTTTCTTCATGGGAGGAGATGAACTCCCCACAAACAAAGCTAGGGGTGCAGAGGAAGAGGAAGAAAGAACCGCAACAAATACGACTAAGGTATTAATATCTTCTTCCTCCCTTCCTTCAATTTAACGACCAGCAAAGGTAGCTCCGTCGAAGGAGCAATAAACACTTGTACCAGTTTAGGGTTAGGTGCATTTGTGCTCATAATGGAAGTCGGGAGTGGACCGGACTAGAGAGAAACAAAAGGAAGGGAGGAAGAAGATGATGTAGGAGGTCCTAAAACAAGAGCGGTCGTTCCTTCCTCCTTATGTTGTGAGGCGGCCTTCTCGGCCAAGAGAGCCTTTTTCCAGCACTTGCATTCACATGCAAGGTAGTTTCTACGGCTCCTAGAGTTAGAGGTTGGGGTTTGTGAATGGACAAGAGGTTCCTGCTCAACCATAGGAACATCCACTACAGTCGTTTCAAGCGGAGGGACAAATTCCTATATGAGAGTAGGGGGAGTAGGCTAGGGGGTGATAGGAGGAGTCGACTCGAGAGCCTCGACAGCAAGACTCTTTCCATTCACTACCTTAGGAGCAGGAACAGTAGGTGGCCGCGAAGGTCGTGACAAGGACTCTCCTTGGAAGACCTTTTTCCTATCATATTGAACGAGTCTAGGCTCCGTCGGAAAAATAGGGAGCTTGAATGCGGGACGCTTAGGATTTCGCCAAGTGGGCACTGAAGGGTTCTCTTGCAAACAAGGAGTGGAACCTAATGGTACCACAGCTGAGCAAGAAGAAGCGTCAAACTGGGCGGTGAAAGAGGAAGAAGGAGGATCATAAGACCGCTTCTCTTCTTTCCTCTTTCGAGCCTTAGCGGCCTCGCTATCAGCCTTCAAGAAATCCCTATGTGAGATAGCATAAGGCGAGGGAGGGTATCTCACTTTCAGCCTCAGATGTCCTTTTTTATAATTTTGATGTCTTGTGCAAAAGGTCCATCCTAGGTGGGAGAGGACCCATAGACGCAGGCCAAGGGTGATCCAAGGAGTAGCTACCATGTGCAATTGGCGGTCTATAACCGGTGTCGTGGATCATGTGCACGAAACCTTCATGGATAAATTTTAAACATTTATGCACAACGGAGGTACCGCGTTCATCGCCACCAACCAAGGGATACCCAATTTAACCCTAAAGAGTTAAGATCTAGGAATGCTATCAAAAAAAAGTTTCATGAACTTAGTTCCAACTAAGACTAATAGGACAATACTACCCAAAGGGAGTACAGAAAGCCCGTCATGTGTGCGGATGAAACTCACAAGAGCATCGTATCCATCCTTGTGTAAAAAATTTATTAGCATAATCTCCTATGTTATTATGTTCACTTGTGATGTCAAATCAACAAGAACACCAGCTACGATGTTTCCATTTATCCATGCAGGAATGTAAAGAGGAGACGGTTCCCTATTAAATCCCATCGGCAAATCCTATGAAGTAAAGGTTATGCCAACACTACTATCCACAGGTTGCGTAGAGGGGATGGGTTGATGCAGGAAGGAGGCCATTATGCACACTAGACAACACTTTCACATAGTCCCTAAAGGTTAACGAATAAGATGGTGACCCAATTAAGGTTTTGTCTTGCAATACCTTTGGAACCTTCCAACTACGCTAACTAGGGGTCACAAGTTGGGTTGCAAGGTAGCAGCCTTACAACACTCAAACTTACAACATTCCTAGATTATGAGGAAAGGGATTGTCAGTATCGCAAGAACGGAACCAAAATGGCTCATGTTGGGTTCACCAAAAATGTAAGAGAGGGGGACCACCGCATTTAAGACCCTAGGTCACAAAGGGTCAAGATGCGAGAGGCTTCCCTAACTTACCTCAGCTAAGTGCAATGTTTGGGGTATGAGGATGAGAATGATGAGGATTATGAGGTCCTACAATCACTTTACAATCTTGAGTTTTAAGATTGGGGCTAGGCGAGTCAGTTTTTAGGTTCAACCCTATGCCTCAAGGAGCTCTCTACCCGAGGACATCAACGCAGACTCTGGATGACAGCGCAATGGGTTGGCATCTCTAAAGTGTGTTGTATTCCATACAGTCAAACAACAGCAAAGATAAGGTTGAACTCACTAAAATGACTAACGTCCTAGCTACTCAACTAAAAGGCCAAAATGAAACAAGCAAATAAATGATATATTCTCTAATATTGTAAAGTAGAAATGCAAGAGTGACAAGGGCAAGTAGGATCTCACCAAGAAACTCGTTCACCAGCTAATCCTTTGAAGAGCACGTACTCCTGCACATAGAAAGAGGGAAAATGTTGAGTGGGCCTAACTCAGTCAAATCCCCGTTTAGGTGTTTCCACCTCCACGAATAGCCAAGGAAACGAGATAAAGAAGCAATAAAGTAAAGAGAATACAAACACTACAATGTAGTACTATGCTACTCAACCAAGTGATAAAGGAGAGAAGAGGGAAGCTTACCACCTCCACCAAGAGCACTCAAGGTTGCTTGGGTGAGAAATGAGAGGAACTCAAGCCTCCGTTGTAATGGCGTGGTCCCAAATGTGCTCTACCGAAGTGACAAAGTGAGGCTTTGTTGCAATGGAATGCTTGGAATGTTGCTAAAAGTGTTGGATTGAATGTTTGAAGTGGTCAAGAGTGAGCTCAATCCTTGGAAGAAGATGTGAAGAGTCATCTTCAATGTTGAGGGGATGAATTTAAAGAAAGAATGAAGAAAAATGACCATATTCGGGTCAGTTGGCCAAAGGGGGCATTACAACATCATTGCCAATGAGAAGTGTAACGCCTCTGCAGGTTCAACCATACGAATCTTCTAGAGATGTAAGCATGTCACACGTACATTTGTGCTCCATGTGGGCAACTCTAATAGAAACGCCTCCACCGACGCTCAAAACAGGCACCAAGTGGACCGCCAACAGCGGGCTTAAGTGGAATTAAGCCTCTAAACTTGGTTTTCTAAGGTGGACAAAGGAAAAAAGGGGAATTTCACATAGGGTGCAAATTCGCTCTTATACACCTTGTAAATTTTTTTAATTTTATTTCTTGTTGAAATCCTCACTATATGTATTGTTCTTGAAGATTTTTTTTGTATGGGAGTATATATGAAAGTGATAATAAAGATATATTTTAGATTTTATTACAAAATATATCTTTTCCTTGATACATGTGCAAGAATGTGGGTTGGATGAGATGTTAAGGCTGAAAGATTGGGTAGTTTGATAAGACCCCCTGATCTTGACTGCATCAATTGGTATTAGAGCTAGGGTTCCTAAGTGTGTAGGTAGAGCGTCAAATGTGAGGCATTTTGCACCAGGACCTAAGGGTTGGTATGTGTATGGATTTTTTTCTTGCAGATGAATGTGCAAGGTGCAAGAGGAGCTATTCAGAGGATTTAAGGAATTGAGTTTCTTGTGGTTGTGAAGAGATCACCAAAGGAGGTAGTTTGTAATAGAATTTTTGAGTGTTGGTAAGAGGATTTGTAAACAGATCGCTGAGTGTGAGACAGCTTACAAAAAAACCTTGAGGGTTTTGGTATATAAAAAAATATTTGTGTTGAGGCTTTGTGAGGGCTTAAGGATGGAACATTGGAAGAAAAAAAGGACTTTTGTCATTGGATGGATTATGAGGATTCTTAAACTTAAGAAAATAAAAGAGAGACAACAAGAAGAAATAAGAGTTAGAATGATAGAGTTGCAGCAACAAGTGAAAGAAATGGGAATAGAAATTGAAAGGAGGAAACAAGAAAAGAAGAGTTGAAGGTCATTTTGATTATCTTTCTAATGATATTTTGATTGCAGGTAAGAAAGAAGATGCAACAGAGTGTCATGCATGCGGCACAAAAGAAGAAGAAGAGGATGAGTACAAAGAAATTGATGAGCCTGAAGTTGATATGTCTTGTTGAAAGCATAATTGTGGAGAATGAGGAGGTTGTATGTGCAAAATAAGAGGTTGCACTAGAAGTTGTATGAAAGACTTTGAGTTTCCAAAGTATGATGAGGTGATTGATGAGGAAAGAGAATATTTCCTATTGAGAGATGAGATATGGAAGATAGAAGAATTCTTTGCAGCCAAGAAGAGTGTAGAAATTATTGTAGATAAAGATGTTGTTACACCGATAGAGCTTGAAAAGGTTGCAACAAATAAAGAGGGAAAAGAAGATTTACTATCAATAGAAGATGAGAGGCTTGCAAAACTTGCTGATAGAGGTGAGAAGATAAATATTGCAAAGAAGGATGAAGAGATGATGTTGGAGCAACAAAGAAAGAAGAGGATGGGAAAGATGAATATTTTGATTATGTTGGTGTGAATGCAAAGGATGAAGGGATTGCAGCTAAAATTTATCTTTTAGAAGGTAATGAAATAGAGGAACACAATGTTGAAACCAACATTGGTGATTTACAAATTGTTGTAGTAGTGATAGAGAAAGGGGTAATGAGTGAGTTTCATTATTTTATTGAAGAAGAGAAAACTAATGTTTATGATTTTCCAGAATTTAATAGTGCTTATTGGTGGGAGATGAACTATGTGAAAAAAGGGAGAAAGAGAGGAAGAATAAAAGATGGAAGAGACATCAAATTGGAAGGAAAGGTGAGAAATAATGTTCAAGCAGATAAGGCAGAGAGATGGATTCAAGATGAGCATGGCATCTACAAATGGGAATTGAATAAGTTGAATAAAAATAAGTGGCAGCAATTTAAAGGCCATAGCTTGCAAGAGTTGCATTTTTTTCAACCAGAGGAGAATGATATCAAGTTATTTTCAAGTTATTTTTTTATTTAATTTCAAACTCTTGCATGCTATTAAATTAGTAATTTGACAATTAGTGTCATTTTAATTAGTTTCAAATAATTGGAAACTTTCATAGGCCATAAAGATAAGCATAAAAAATACCAAAAAAAAGACAAGTTAAGGAAGTTATTAAAAACTGCCAAAAAAGGTAATTTTTCATATTTTTTTTTAAACTGTCAAAAAAGGTAATTTTCGGATTTTATTAAAAACTGTCAAAAAAAGTAATTTTTGGACTTTACAAAAAGTTTTCAACTAATACGTGCCCATAATATCCTCGGTCTGTAACATATATCTCAAATCATTGCTACTCTCAAAGACACCTCCATTGCAATATTATAAAAAATGTTAAAAAACAAAAAGAACACTGGCTAAAAGAAATTGAACAATGAAAACAACATGAACTCCAATGCTAGATGCATTGCCATTGTAACCTCATCCTTCTCAAAGGTTGTGTCGAGAAATGCCTACATATTAATATTAAGAAAGTATGGATTATAAACATGAACAAAAAAGTCAATTGATCATTCATGGAAACCAAATGCAAGATTATAAATCAAGAGATATAAGTATATGAAGAAGATACCTCCTTATGAATTACATTGAATGTGTCCAAAATTTTGAGGCAAAATGTTATAAATTTTGTTCTAAATCACTTCTTTACGCAATAGTATTGTCCACCAAAAAGACCTACAATTTTTAAGAATTGTTAAGAAACATAAAATCCAACCTACTTTTAACTCAATAATGGTTAAAAATAAACATGAATATTGGACAACCCTAGGTTGCCCATGGAGAATTGATTGTGGAAACAAAAGTTGGAAAGTTGTAAAATTTCAAGATTGTTAGTGCAAACATGTCAAGGAAAACAATTAAATGCTAGGGAAGGCCTATGTTCATTGCCCGAGTCACATGATGAATGAGGAGCACACTATTCTATGGTAGTCTCTAAAGATTGAGAATTTTTTGTTTCATGTGTCCTAGAGAAAAAATGACTATACCAACACGTCAAGGTGGGTAGGTAAACACTATGGAAGGCCTCTTTTCATTTACCAAGCCACTATTCATTCTAGAGTGCACTATTTGGGGTAGTCTCTAAAGAGCCCTACAAGCAAAAAATGTCAAACTATGACGAAGTCATTATGAAAGCTCATGGCATGTAGGAATGCTTTATCTAGACCTACAAGTGGATATTGAATCCCTTCAAACCAAATTATCTCAGTTTTGGTTAGCTCAACACCATTTACTTCTAGTGTCAAATGCATTCTTGCAAAAATTGTTAGTGGAAAGTAGTGTAAAAATGTAAAGAAGCATCTTTCTATTTTGTGCATCATGAAGTGAATACAAGTATACCAAAACATCAAGTTGGGTAGGTAAACGCTAGGGAAGGCCTCCTTTCATTTCCTAATTCCCCCTGTGATTCCGGAGTGCACTAATTTGAGGTAGTCTTGAAAGAGCCCTAAGAGCAAAAAAATGCAAAATTATAAAAAAAATAGTATTTTTGACAAATGGGAAATGTGGAAATGTCAATGTAAGTAGGTAAATTATATGTAAGATATCTTTTCATTTCCCAATTCAGTTGATCATTCTGAGGTGCTCTTTCTGGGGTAGTCTTTGAAGAGCCCTAAAAGAAAAAAATTATCAAACTATGACGAAGTCATTCTAGGAGCTCGTGGCATATAGGAATACTTTTTCTAGACCTACAGGTTGATGTTGAATCCCTTCAAACTAACCTCTCTCATTTTTGGTTAGCTCAACACCATTTGTGTGTTCTAGTATCAAATGCATTCTTACAAAAATTGTCAATGGAAAAGTAGTGCAAAAATGGAAAGAAACATTTCTTGTTTTGTGTATAATGGAGAGAAACCAAGTATACCAAAACATAAAGGTGAACAGGTAAATGTTATGGAAGGCCTCTTTTTGTTTCCCAAGTCTCCCTGTGATTGTGGAGTGCACTAATTTGGGGTAGTCTCGAAAGAGCCCTAAGAGCAAAAAATGCAAAATTATTAATTTTTTCGTATTTTTGACAAATGGGAAACATGGACATGTTGAGGTAGGTATTTAAATGCTATGTAAGGTCTCTTTTCATTTCCCAAGTCACCTGATCATTCTAGGGTGCTCTTTTTGGGATATTCTCAAAGAGCCCTAAGAATAAAAACTATAAAAATTGTAAAAAAATCAATTTTTACATTTTTGACAAATGGGCGGCATGGACATGTCAAGGTATGTAAATAAATGCTAGGGAAGGTATCTTTTCATTTCCCTAGTCACCCAATCATTCTAGAGTGCTCTTTCTGAGGTAGTCTCTAAAGAGCCCTAAGAGCAAAAAATGCAAAAAATGTAAAAAAAAATAGTATTTTTGATAAATGGGTAGTGTGGACATGTTGAGGTAGGAAGATAAATTCTAGGGAAGGTCTCTTTTCATTTCCCAAGTTACCCAATCATTATAGGGTTCTCTTTCTGGGGTAGTCTCTAAAGAGCCCTAAGAGCAAAAAATGTAATTTTTTAAATATTTTTTACTAATGGGCAGTGTGGACACGTCGAGGTAGGAAAGAAAATACTAGGGAAGGTATTTTTTCATTTCCCAAGTCACCTGATCATTCTGGTGTGCTCTTTTTGAGGTGGTCTCTAAAGAGCCCTAAAAACAAAAAATTGATAAACTATGATGAAGTCATTCTAGGAGCTCGTGGTACGTAAGATTATTTTTTCTATATGTACAGGTGGATATCGAATCCCTTCAAACCAACCTCTCTCGGTTTTGGTCAACTCAACACCGTTTGTGTGTTCCAATTTCAAATGCATTCTTGCAAAAAAAATTAGTGGAAATTAGTGTAAAAATGGAAAGAAGCATTTTTTGTTTTGTGCATCATGAAGTAAAACCAAGTATACTAACACATCAAGATGGGCAAGTAAACACTAGGGAAGGACTCCTTATGTTTCCTAAGTCCCCCCATGATTTCGAAGTGCACTAATTTGTGGTAGTCTCAAAAGAGCCCTAGAGCAAAAAATGCAATATTGTAAAATTGTCAATATTTTTTACAAATGGGAAATATGGACACATCGAGGTAGGCAATTAAATGTTAGGGAATGTCTCTTTTCATTGCCTTGTATGGATTATTATTATCTTACATAAAAATGCCTCTGGTATAAACTTTCAATCCTAAAAAAATCAATTAGTGATTGTTTCTATTATCAACATATTCCATTAGTGATTATTGGTATTGTTCAAATGCTTTTAAATCAAGAGGTAGAAGTATATCAAGATACCTTTTTATGAATTGCATTGAATGTCTCCACAATGTTCAAGAAGAATGTTGACGTAATAGTTTTATCCACCAAAAAGAACTACATTTGTTAAGAATTGTTAAAGAAACATAAAATCCAACCTACTTTTGACTCAACAATGGTTAAAATTAAACATGAATATCAATGAGACATGGAAATTATCATACTTGTCCCATATGGTATGAGTTAGATATGCTACTCAAGAGGGACATCTCTTACCTTTAGAGTATCCATTATTGCTTCATGATCAACACTATTAACTGTCCATAATTCTTATGTTCTTGGTTTTACATGATGTCTCAATAACTTAACATTTGTTGCTATAACAAGGTGTGACTACATGAGAATGGTTTTGTGTTTTTCATAGTCTTCAAATGCAAACCTATGTCACTATTTCTAATCATATACGTTCTCAATCAAGTTCTGGCAACAATAACTAAACTTGTAGGATACATGAACCCATCATCATTTGTCATCAGTTGTGTTAGATCTACTAAATCCTTGTACACATCATGCCAACCAATATTTTGATCTCTCTTTATTCCCCTTTGATGCAACAACTACATAGACATGTCTTGGCTATACAAGATCTAAAAAATGGTCATAGTCAAATGAGCTTTCCATTTCATCTTCTAAAGAGGATTGTGTTGTAGATAAAGGGGTTAGGTAATGCGAAATCCATGTATCTACCCACTCAATTGACACACATTGATCCCAATCACACAAAATAGTGTCCATATGGTCCATGCAATTGCATCCGAGCTTCAAAATGAATGCATATTTGAAGATTATTTGATTGTTTGACATTCCAATTTATCTCCCACTATGCCCTCATCAACCAACCAAAAGAACCTGCACACTTCTAAATCAAGTTTCCCTCCTTGTGACAATGCATACCTACATAAATCAACAATAGAATGTGCATCATTGAATGTTGCACCACCTCTAATCTTTAGTTGTTCCTTAACCAAAGCTCTCTTCACACATGCACCTACTCCATGATGCTCCTATTTTCCATGCCCAGCTTAAAAAAACTCCAAATATGAGGTACACCCCTCTCTACATGCATTCTACTCAAACAATAAAACATATGAGAATTATTGAATTATCCTATGAAGTTATGTAACCAAATGAGATGTTGAACCATTGTTGTATATTTTTCCTACAAGAACTCAAAAAAAATAATAATAATAATGTTGCACATACTCTAACAAATGGTATCTATCATCACTCATGTAAAAATGGCACTCCCTGATTATCTTCTTGTCCTCTTATGTACTATCAAGGGCATGTCTATATGTGATATGGAAAAAATAGCAATATGAATAGAACTGTAGTATTGAGAATGTACCTCATTTTGTGGTTGCAATATGTAGTTTTCTACAAAATTGGCCATAGATATAAACTTTCAATTGGGAAGAGTCCTTATACATCCTAAATTTTTAATCCAACCACTGGGACATGTGGTTATGCCTTGCATACTTGTAAATTTTTTTTTTTCTTAAAATCTAAAATAAAATCAGCAATAGCACGAATTCTCTTCTTACCAACTCACATCTAGAACCTTCACCTCCACACTCCAAATTGCATTTCACTGTCCAAAACTCTTTTTCTCAACAATTTTCTTTCCTAAATCATGTTCGTTGCCCTCATGAAAACATGTTAGAAACTTTTATAAACCACCACAATGAAAACACTTCTCATTTAAAAAATAATTTCTATAGAAAAATAAATCATCACTTCTAACACATAAAAATAAATCCAACAAGTCCTTGGATGTCTTCAAAAGTTGCATTGCACCACACTCCTGCAACATTTCATTAGTATGCAAAGTAAAACGAGTATAGCATAATAGTTCATGATACATTGAAAACTCTACATGGTATTTACAAAATGTACTACAAATTTTAAGAGTTACACAATAAAATGGCTCACAAGATTCAAAATCCCTTTGAGGTATTTGCAAAATTGGATGTATTTCACAAAATTGTTTGTACAATATTGTTTGGCTACGTTCCAATAAATGTTTAGGATGCAATGTGTGGTATGTTAGGATTGGATATGGAGATAGCTACCCAAGAACTAGAGGCCAAATGGAGAGCACGAAGAGAGATCTAAATATGACAAGAATAAATTGTATTCTTATCAATTATGATTCAATGCATGTGTATACAATGTAGTAGAAATCCCTTGGTTATATAGCCAAGGTGAGGTACAAGATGTCATAAGATTATGACAAGTGTCTTAATCATATGACATGAGACAAATTATCGCTACTACTTAGGTTCACATGTGTTACAATTCAAAATATAAGATAACAACTACTAACAAATAACACCTTCTAGAAAGATTCCTAGGACCTAAGTGAGCTTAACATGTAAACAAGTACCCTAGTAATGAATTAACTAGGTACAAGACTTTATTTACACCAACACCCCCCCTTAAGTGCAACTTAGGGAGTAGAAAATTATTATGCAAATGGCTCAAAGATGCAAGTATGGGTCCCAGATACTAGGCATTTTAGGTACCCATGTATATATAAATGAAATGAAATAAAATCTCTCACAAATGGAGAAAAGGAGAAAACCTAGTGGGACAAAACTCCTCCCCAAAAGAGAGATGAAAATATACAAAAAGGAAATGCTCTCAATGATGCATGAGAAGGCCAAAACCCCATGTGAGGAAAAGGACCCCCCATAAGAGAGAAGTAGAAGAGAGATGATGTAGCCCCCCCTCATTGTTGAGTCTCCTACAATGATGGTAGAAGCTCAACATTGAATGTTGAAGAGGATCCAATCTCGTTGAACAATGTTCCTCCCCTTAGGAATAAAAAAAACCAAGATGGTATGTAATATTTCAGGAAGATGGATGATATGTGATGTCTTTGAAGCATGCTCAAGTGTCTCCATGTCAATTTTGAAAGCTGACTCACTCCAAATAGGCGTTCTAGGCCACATTGCTGATTCAACATGAAATTGTAAATCAGATGAGACTAATGAACATATGCATCCAAGTGTTTTCTCACGATCAAGCTCCCATTTTTTCAATTCTTTAGCATTATTAGGTTGAGAAATGGTTTCCTTTAGATATCCTATTAGACCTTTTCCCATGAGATAGTTCCATACTGATTTTCTCCATGTAGCCTAATTATGTGGAGTTAGGAGTTCAATTTGAGATTTCCCCACTACAAGAACATAAACCAAGCAAACGGAATGCAACCAACCACTGCAAGATTACTCCCCCAAATTTCTCAATCTTGAACCCCCCCCCAAGCAATATCTGATTTTTGGCACTTTATGCTTAGTGTTTTTATAGTTTCCACTTGCCAAAAACAATGAAGTGGACTTTGATCTTGGTACATGCAAATGCCAAAAATAGGCCACAAGATCAAAGTAAAAAATTTATAGAAGATGAGATCAAAATGATTGCACCACTAGAAATTACACAAAAAAAATGCACTTTCAAAAAAAACTCACCCAAAAATGTTACTGTGGGAGCAAGATATGAGCTCCTGAAGTTCCCAAAATGACGACGAAGCAACAACACTAGTGAGAATCTGAAATTTCTAGAAAAACAAGACTCCAAAACAAAAATATTAATTGCACCACTACGAAGAGTGTGAAAAAATAGCCCAAATAAAAATAAAAATCTCTAAAAAAAAGAGTTAGAATGAGCGAGATATGAGCATTTGAAAATCAAGTGCAAAACTGAAAACTCAATTTGTGAGGTGGCCAAAATTTTCAAAAAAAGGCTGACGTAGTGCTGATGTCATCACTTCACAAGCTTAAAGTTGATGGATATATGCTTGTCATAGGAATATTCTCTATTATTTCGGCTTAAAATTGACAGGTTTCAAGCCATTGCAAGTGAACCCACCCACCGGAATATTCTATGGAATTAGAATCAAAATCTTTAGAATCTTCGCTAGATTTTTTTTGAGAATGCTGCCGGTATTATAAAAAGTTCGCCAATTTTAAAGAATTTTCATCGAATTTTGAATTTTTCAACTTGCGTGGGAGAGGGGGCCCACGTGCCCACATGGTGGATCAGCGGCTTAAGAGCAGGGATGTACCTGCTATCACAAGTACGACCTGCAACTATTAAAAATTGATAGAAAAAGTATTTCAACCTTTTTTTTAGAAAAGAACTTTTACAACAAAAAAATTGATCCACAAATTTTAATTTTTCTAAAAAAAATCAATTTTTATTTTTATTTTTTTGAAAAATCATACTTGAGTATTAATGACGACCTAGGGGGTCATACAACTTCCTGAGCAATTTTTTTTTCCTTAACAAACAGCTACTCCAAATTGGATGAATTAACAGTCAATTTTAGGGTTTTTGGCCGTTTTGGACGTGATGGCAAGGTTAGATTTGACCCAAAATGCTCTAAAATTGAAGCTACCTTATGGATTTGGCAACCACTCTTCAGCTTCAAACCCTCATAGATTTAGCCTCATATGTTTAATTTGGGCAAAAAAAGGCAAAACTGACTTTCTCAAACCTCCTGAACTCAATGGTGAGCTCAAATTTGCACCAACAAGCTTTGATTTGAACCTACAATAAAGAGCCACAAAGAGGAACCCCCCCAAATCTGGTATTTCTATCAAGTTTTTCTGATTCTCTAGATCATCATACAATGCAAGAGAAGAGCATACTCAAATTTTCAAGATTTACCAAAATCTCTTCAGAAAAAGGCTATCCAATGGCACCCAACCCGCTTTGATACCATGTTAGAATTGTCTATGGAGATAGCCACCCGAGAACTAGAGGCCAAATGGAAAGCACAAAGAGAGAAGATCTGAATATGACAAGAATAAACTATATTCTTATCAATTATGATTCAATGGATGTGTATACAATGTAGTATAAATCCCTTGGTTATATAGCCAAGGTGAGATACAAGATGTCATAAGATTATGACAAGTGTCTTAATCATATGACACGAGACAACTTATCACTACTACCTAGGTTCACATGTGTTACAAGTCAAAAGATAAGATAACAACTAATGACAACTAACACCTTCTAGAAAGATTCATAGGACTTAAGTGAACTTAACATGTAAATAAGTCCCATAGTAATGAATTAACTAGGTACAAGACTTTATTTACACCAACATGGTCTTGATTGCCAATTCTTAACTTTAAAACATCATTTGCATTGGGTGATACTCTAGATTGAGAGTGCCAAAATTGTTGAATTTCATCCTTTATGTTATCCATTAGCTTCTTATCAACACGTGGAAGCCTCCCACTAAAAGCTCGTATATCATTTTGAAGAGGACTATCGAGTCTTCCTCTTTTCGAGAGTGCTCTAGACAATGTTTTATGATTTAGGTTTAAATCAACACAAGTTTGCCTCAATAAACGAGTCTTTTTCAAATGATGGCTTACTAATGAGGTTGTGATTACTCTACGAGCAACTCTCTTATCTCTTTCCTTGCTAGCCATTCCAATAGAATCAAGATCATTAAAAATATTTTTGACAATACTATTACATGTTAAGTGTCAATTTTTTAATTTATATTTTCCAAGGGTTCTAAGGTGGTTTTGAAATAGTAATTTTATTTTATTTTTGCTTTTCTAAAGTCCTAAGTCAGACTAGGGGTTATGGTCATTTTGAAAAGTATAAATTAAACCATGTCAACTTTTTAATGCCTTTCCATGGCCATTTTTGAAAGTGACGAAATTTGAATCTTCAAGTCAAGGTAAGGTTGTGAGCATACTATGACTCATTCCTTAGTGAGGACACATGGAAGATCCTTGAAAAAGAATCATTCCCACTACTTTTCCATACAATTGGGAGAGAAATTTGGAGTCTCTTGAAGAAGAAAAGGTCTCCTCAAGAAGTTTCTCACACATGTGTGTGCAAATGGCTTGGGATATCTTTAGAGATTGAATGTGACTTGGTGACAAGTATCACCCTCATATTTAAAGGAATTGAGATTTAAGTTTATATTTAATTATCATTTGTGAAGGGGAAAATAGTTTTTTTATCATTTGGCAAGTTGTTGAGTATAGAGAGAGTTTGTGTGAAAATAAATTGGGAAAAGTGTTGGGAATAGGATGCCATTTAATTGCAATCCTAAACATATTTCATGTATCTCCTGAGTCCTTGGAAGTGTTCCCCAACACTAGGATTGGAAAGAGATTAAATTCAAATGAAATGAACATGTAAATTGGCATTTCTAATTATTCCTAATTGATAGGAACATGTGGGGGTGTCCAAGAAGAGCTCCTACAAAATAGGAGCACATGGGGCACTCACATGGAAGGTGGGACCCACCTTGTTTCAGTTAATTGTTTGGTGGATTGATAACTCTTATGTAATGCATGTCTAGTTCCTATAAAATAGGGATTGATAATTACAATGTGTGGAGTGGCACTATTAGTTCAGTATCAGTTCAATATTAGTTTAGTTTAGTTCAGTTCAGTTATCTTTAGTTGCATGTAGTTAGTTTGAGTTGCATGTAGTTGACTTCAGTTGACTTGAGTTGCATGACTAATGACTTTAGTTGCATGACGGATAACAGGTTGATACTTTCAGTTAACAGGGGATGATCAATCATGCATGATGTTTTGCATGAATGGTGGAGAGATATGTTTTAGTTAACTCAAATTGACTTGGACCCACCTTGGGTGCCCAAGTTGGCATCTTTTAGTTAACCCTTTTGCATGAGAAGATATTTACAAGGCTCAGTTAAAGTGGGGCCCATTCTTGGGTGCCAAATTTAAGGAGATGCTTACAAGATATCCTTGAAACCAACAATCAGTTAAGTCTTCAGTTTGGGACGCCCAAATTGGACTTGGTTTGACTTTATTTTTCATAGAAGAACTCTACTTGCACAAGAATGGGGTAGATATTTGTGAGGAGCTTTATCCTCTTGTAATTGTCAACTCTTTGGAGTTTACAATGTTCATAATTGTTTATTTAATTGCAGCAAGTTGAAGAGAGTTCAATAATCTGGTTTGCAGGTTTGCAGGTTGAGCTTGTGCATGTGTGAGGGTTTGAAGCATGGCATGGGATGTGTGGATTCATGTTTGGTCACATGGAATGCATGGATAGCTTGTAATTGCAGAAAATTATGAGAGTTTATTGCAAGTTGTGAAGAAGGATTATTGAAGGCAAGGAAGCATATTAAATCAAGGATTGATACAATATTATTGTAATCTTGTTCTAAGGTTAAATAATACAAGCACTATTGATTCTGGTGGTGGATTTTTTTCCCGAAAAGGGTTTCTCCACGTATATGTTGTATCACTTCTATCTTCTTGTCTCATTCTTCTACAATCTTTTGTCTCTTTCTACAATTGATAAAATGAATCTAATCAAATTAATCGTATACAACGAATTGTGACAAAGAACACTTAATTAAATCTATAGTCTCATAGGTTTACAAGTTTTCAGCTACAATAATTACCTCCAATTTCCAACATTTGGTATTAGAGATAATGGTTGGGTAGAGTTTGCGACACCTTTCTCTTAAAATTTTAAAGGTTTTTTGGCTATAGTGGGAGCTTTTACTATTGTGATTACAAATTTGTAAAAGAAGTGTGTTTTATCTGTTATCACGATGTCATGGATAGCTTGGTTACATGTTTCAATGGGAGTTTTTGACTGTGATGGTTTGATGTTTATCTTATTGCCATGTATAGCTCAGTATCATAGTTCAATGGGAGCTTTGGTAGGATAAGGTTATCTTCATATGATTTGAAGAGGTTTTAACATCTTTTTTCATGGAGGACCCTTAGAGTCTTTGGTAAAGGTGTTATTATTCTTCCTTTGGAGAGAATGTAGTTCTCTTTGGTTTTTTGAGTATTAATCATTTGCTTGGAGCTTCATGATTATGCAGGTTGCATTTGAAGTTGGCATGGATTGATTGGTGGGTGCTCATGGATACTAGAGCGACTTGGGTTAGGTTGGATATTTCTTATGTCAAGAGATATGTGTTGGAATGGTTACTTGTTATAAAAAAATTTCAACAGTAAAGACCAAGGAGTCTACACCTGGAAATGGATGTGATTCTCTCCCATACTGGGGCATCTCCTTTTCGGTCGCTTTTTCCATAGAGTCGTATGTATTTTATTTTTCTTCGAAACCCTATTATCCTAATAGTATTTAGAAGTGGGGAAAAATTTAGACATCCAAATTTGACAACTTCCATATGGTCAAAGGCATCTCCTTAACCATCCTCACTCATTTAATTCGTCATTTTTGCCGGTATTAATTAAACCATTATAGACTTGATGAGAAGGTTGTCTTATATTGAAATCCTATATTGCTTGGTGTTGTATGCACATGAGGATCTTGTATCCCACTCTTGGTCTAGTTGGCAAGTGAAATGATCTAAGAGGTGTTTCCCGCTTGATTATTAGATGCATTATTTATATGTATCTTGTCTTCTCTGATGCATTAGTCTTGAAAGTTGAGTTATGTGGGATTATTGAGAAGTAGATGCATGATTTTGTGTATTTCCATTGTTCTCCTTGGAATCTTGAACTTGAGTTAGTTCTGAGGATTTGGGTAGGAGAGGTATGAGAGATAG
>VDFB02000017.1:124214436-124300336 GCA_007258455.2 Sequoia sempervirens | reverse complement strand
TTTTTAGATTTGTACTTAAAGGGAAGTTTGTTTTCAATTTTAGGAGGATGGAATGAGAAATAAAGGTGAATTTACATAATTGTTTTGAGTATTTTGTGTCTATTTCTAAAAAATAGTTTGAATTTATATGTTGTGAATTTTGGCTACAACAATTGGTATCAAAGAAAGTATGATACTGGAATGTGTGTGGAGAGAAGGATTTCACCTTTGAGAGAGATAAGGTTTGATGAGATATAATGATTTATTTTGTGTAATTGATTTGGGCTACCTCTACTAAAGATAAAGTTGGGTAGAAAGTGTACAAATATCCTCCACTGTGTGAAAATGGGTAGAGGGGGTTTTGAGAGGTACTAGAATCTTTGTTGGGTATAGGATAGTTATGCTTTTGTGTAAGTTTTGTTGCAAATTTTGAGTGGGTTGCAAGTGTTTGTAGAAATGTCAAGGAAGAAGAGCATGAGGTTAACCTTGGGTAGGGTTGTAAAAATTTCTTTTATTGAGAGAAGAGAAAGAATTTTAGAGGAAGAGAGTTGAGCTATTTAAAATAAGTGTGTAGAAATATCTAGGAGGTTAGATGTCTTGGAGGAAAATATTATGAAAGGAAAGAGGAAAGAAAAAGAAAAGAAGATGGGAGAAGTTGAATCCTATATTTTTCTAATGCTTTTTCATGTGTAGGTACAAGAAAAGATGAAGCAAAGAGTCTAATAGATAGCAATGAAGAAGAAAGCATCTTGAAAGAGGAAGGAAAGAATAAGGTTGTAGATAATACATGTCTTTTGGAAGGCATGGAAGTGCATGATATTGCAACAATAGAAGAAAATATGAAAATAGAGGTAATGGTTAATATTTTTCATTTTTATGATGTTGAAGATGATGTTGAGTTGTGTGCAGATAAGATGATGAAAGTGGAAGAAGATATTGATGAAAGGGTGGAAATAAATATAAAGGAGTATGAAGAGGAAGTACAAATGGAAATATTCAATTTCCATGACATTTCTGATTTGTATATATAGGTGTTGTAGGGGATGGTGTAGATGAACATTGGTGGAGGAGGACAGATTGTGGTGGGTTAAATCCCATAAGAGAAGAGAAGAGAGGAAAGTGTATTTGGTGGAATATTTTCATATATGGTGGAAAAAGGTCCATAAGTGAAAGAGGAATTGGTAAATACATTTTTCAAAGGAAGATAGGAAGAGTTCCAGGCAAATGTTGAAAAAGGAGAATAAAGAAATTTTTCATAGTACTTATGAAAGCATTAGAGTATGTTGCAAATAGTTTACTATTTGAAAGGGAGTTTCAAGCTCTCAACTCCATTTTGTGAGCCATTCTCACAAAATTCTTACCTGGTGTGTTTGATGTAGGAGCATTTGTGCTCATAAGCAATCCTGCATCACCAAAAATATATTTTCTTTTCAGGTTCAGTATTTTTCATTTTTGGTGTAGGTTTGAGCTTCAAGAACATATTGTGAAGTAAGGATATATTTTTTATATGTGATTGATTTATTTCCATTCCATACATCAAGGTCATGCAGGGTGTTTAATGTGATTTTCAAAATTGCATAATTTCAAGGTTCTATGGGAATTTGAAGGGAAATTAATTAGTTTTCTCAATTTGGATTCCTAGAGAAGTGTGCATAAGTCAAGTGACTCTTAGCATTCCATTATGGTCTTATTCTTTCAATTTTGGTTCCTAGGATGGAGGGAAAAAATTAGTGATTTTTTGGAAAATATTTTAATGACTACAATTTCCAATTTTGGATGAATAAGCATGACTTGGTTATTGATTTTATTCATTTTTCAAAGACATATATAGAAAAAAGGCATTAGATATTGTTAAACAACTTTTAATGGCACTTATGGGAGCAAGAAACTATGTTTTATTTCATTTTTTTTAGGAATTTTAAGGGTCAATCAAAGAGTAGATTTGGAAACCACTCTTTTGGGTTTTCACATACTTCAAACCCTCTTTAAATACAACCTTTAATTGTTTCAAGAGGCAACAATCAGAAGTAGAAATTTTGAGGAAAGAATTTGTAGGTTGCTCTAAGGGATTGCATGAAGGAAAGTGTAGAAAATTAGCTTTCCAAGAGGAGAGGAATAAAAGAAGGGAAGAAGAAAGTTGTAGGTGTATTTTATGTGTTCAAGGCAGCCATGAAAGTTGTAATATGAAGGGAAACATCATATTGACAAAGAGGAGTGAAGCCAAGAATATTGAAGGCAAGAGATTTTAAAGATTTGAAGGCATAAAGTGCCTAGAGACCCTTGTGTAAGAAAGGGGGGCCACCGCATGCAAGACCCCAGGTCACGGAGGGTCAAGATGCGAGAGGTCAAGATGCAAGAGATTTTAAAGATTTGAAGGCATAAAGTGCCTAGAGACCCCTATGTAAGAAAGGGGGGCCACCGCATGCAAGATTCCAGGTCACAGAGGGTCAAGATGTGAGAGGTTGCCCTAACTTACCTTAGCTAAGTGAAATTTTTGGAGTATGAGGATGAGAATGATGAGGATTATGAGGTCCTAAACTCACTCTACAATCTTGAGTTTTAAGATTGGGGCTAGGTGAGTCAGTTTTTAGGCTCAACTCTGCGCCTTAAGGAGCTCTCTGCTCGAGGATGTCAGCGCGGACTTTAGATGACAACGCGGTGCATTGGCATCTCTAAAGTGTGATGTAGTCCATACAGTCAAACAACAACAAAGACAAGGTTGAACTCACTAAGATGACTAACGGCCTAGCTACTTAACTAAAAGGCCAAAATGAAACAAGCAAATAAATGATATATTATCTAATATTGTAAAGTAGAAATGTAAGAGTGATAAGGGCAAGTAGGATCTCATTGAGAAACTCGTTCGCCAGCTGATCCTTCAAAGAGCACATACTCTTGCACATAGAAAGAGGGAAAATGTTGGGTGGCTGTATAGGGGCCTGCCTTAGTTAGACCCCCGTTTAGGTGTTTCCACCTTCATGGATAGCCAAGGAAACAAGATAAAGAAGCAATAAACTAAAGAGAATACAAACACTACAATGCAGTGCTATGCTACTCAACCAAGTGATAGAGTAGAGGAGAGGGAAGCTTACCACCTCCACCAAGAGCACTCAAGGCTACTTGGGGGAGAAATGAGAGGAACTCAAGCTTCTGCTGCAATGGCATGGTCCCAAACATGCTCTACTGAAGTGACAGAGTGAGGCTTTGTTGCAATGGAATGCTGCTAAAAGTATTGGATTGAATGCTTGAAGTGGTCAAGAGTGAGCTCAATTTTTGGAAGAAGATGTGAAGAGTCGTCTTGAATGTTGAAGAGATGAATTTGAAGAAAGAATGAAGAAAAATGACCATATTCAAGTCGGTCAACTGAAGGGGTGGTTACAACTTCATTTCCAATGAGAAGTGTAATGCCTCTGCAGGTTTAACCACATGAATCTTCCAGAGATATCTACGTGCCTCATGAATGTCTATGATAGAAACGCCTCCACCGACGCTCAAAATAGGTGCCAAGTGGACCGCTAATAGTAGGATTAAGTGGAATTAAGCCTTCGAACTTGGTTTTCTAAGGTGGACAAAGGAAAAAAGGGGAATTGCACATAGGGTGAAAATTCGCTCTTATACATTTTCCCCCCACTTTAGCAAGCATGAGTACTGATGAGTGCTTAGTAAAGTAGATCAAGAAGAGTATAAGGTTAGAAACATATACTTGAACCGTCGAGGAAGCAGTACTCAGTTTGTCGTACCTAAAGGTGCAAGAAAAGTGAAGGACTCCATAGCTACTCAAAACTATGAAGTTGGAACAACAAAGCATCTTACAGGCCCGCAGACCTGCAAGGAGGCAACCCCAAAGATCTCTCGCATGAAGGAAGCACCCTATAGGCTCTCAATCCCATAGGGAAGGTATTCTCCATGAACTCAAGCATGAAGAACACCCAAAGAAGTGCCCTATAGGCTCTTAGTCCCATAGGGAAGGTATTCTCCACGAACTCAAGCATGAACACCCAAAGAAGCGCCCTATAGGCTCTCAATCTTGCAGGGGAGCCAACCCCAAGATCTCTCGCATGGAGGAAGCTCAAAGGAAAGCACCCTACAAGTTCTCGGTCTTGTAGGTAGGTATCCCCCAAGATCTCTCGCATGGAGGAAACTCGAGAAAGCGTACTTCACAAAGTCAAGAAGCGGCGACATGTCTACCCACAAGTAGAACATGTCAAAAGTAGTCGTGTAGGAAAATAAGTGGATAGTCACACAGACTGTCAAAAAAAATTCAAAGGGGTCCCTCAAGAACCCTTCAAAAGGAGGGGTCCGCTCAAGGGATGCGTTGTTTGAAAGGTAAGGTCTAGTCAGGCTGCCCCCAAGCTAGATGCGAAAAGGTGAATGGAATGAGTCTAGTCGTGCTACCCCCAGGCTAGATGTGAAAGAATTCTATTCAGAATAGAGACTTTGAAAGAAGGGTCCCTTGGGAAACTACTGTGAGGAAAAAGGGGGGTCCACTCAAGGGACACACAATTTAAAAGTAGTTGTTTTTCTTAGAGTGATTCGTCACCAAGGAATCATTTCAAAAGATGTTCACTTCATCAAGGAACTTGAAAGGAAGGACATGCCCTCACGTGAGGGGTAGTAAAAGCAATTTCCACTTCGAAGGAAGGTCTTCAAGTCCTTTCTTTACGAACCTGTGAGAATGTGATTCCAAGGTAAAGCTTGTGAAGGCTTTCAAGAAAAGATTTGTTGGTAACGAATTCATTTTCCAAAAATTGAAGTTAAAGAAGAGCGTTGTCACACATAGGAGGGACAACTCAAGTAAAGAAGAGAGAAAGATAAAGAGAAAGAAAAAGAGAAAAGAAAAATGCAAACAAAAGACAAAGGGGGGTCTGGTTTAGTGGGTTCAGATCTGTCTGAGCTCATATAATAATAGGTAACCGCAATGCAAGGCGAAAGATCATCAATCCCCAACTAGATCAGGAAGAATGCATGGAAAACAAAGTAAAAAATAAAAAAAGTTGGGTCAACATGGAAGGGAAGCCTAAATGCCCCCAATGCTTTGCATCGTCCCCAATTTATCAAAAGTCAAGCACAAACATGGAAGAATGATGATGCAAATAGAAGAAGGTTCACAACACAAAAATCACACCTATATCCAAGCACCAATAGGGGTGAAGAGGGTCATCCAGGCAAACATAGCACAAGTACAGGGGAACACATCACAAAACACACACACACAAGATCAGGAAAATGGCCTCCTAACATTGATCAACCAAGAGGTCATCCACTTCCCAATCTAGATCCTCATAAGGGGAAGGAGGACAAGCCTAAAATGGTGGGATATTAAAAGGGGGAGCATTTGGCCCTCCTGCAACAACGGCCAAGGAAGAGGGCCCCTCAAGGTCCTCTCCACCGAGCTCCTATGGATTCAAGGTCAACGAATTCATGAAGATTGTTGATAAGGCTAGGACCTCATCTATGGAATTAAACATGCATCCCATAGGGGCACCATGCCTATTCTCAGCAAACAAGGCAGGTTGCACCTAAGGTTCACCGCTAAGATCGTGAAATGACTCGGGAGCGGTGATGAACTTAGGGGAAGTCGGGACTAGTTCCATCACAAGGACAAAACAAGTCAGCACATGACCACCTTGCAAAGAAGGTGGACTCCTCTTACATCCTACGTTGTGAGAAGGACTAGCCTCTACCTTTTTCTTCATGGGAGGAGATGAACTCCCCACAAACAAAGCTAGGGGTGCAGAGGAAGAGGAAGAAAGAACCGCAACAAATACGACTAAGGTATTAATATCTTCTTCCTCCCTTCCTTCAATTTAACGACCAGCAAAGGTAGCTCCGTCGAAGGAGCAATAAACACTTGTACCAGTTTAGGGTTAGGTGCATTTGTGCTCATAATGGAAGTCGGGAGCGGACCGAACTAGAGAGAAACAAAAGGAAGGGAGGAAGAAGATGATGTAGGAGGTCCTAAAACAAGAGCGGTCGTTCCTTCCTCCTTATGTTGTGAGGTGGCCTTCTCGGCCAAGAGAGCCTTTTTCCAGTACTTGCATTCACATGCAAGGTAGTTTCTACGGCTCCTAGAGTTAGAGGTTGGGGTTTGTGAATGGACAAGAGGTTCCTGCTCAACCATAGGAACATCCACTACAGTCGTTTCAAGCGGAGGGACAAATTCCTATATGAGAGTAGGGGGAGTAGGCTAGGGGGTGATAGGAGGAGTCGACTTGAGAGCCTCGACAGCGGGCCTCTTTCCATTCACTACCTTAGGAGCAGGAACAGTAGGTGGTCGCGAAGCTCGTGACAAGGACTCTCCTTGGAAGACCTTTTTCCTATCATATTGAACGAGTCTAGGCTCCGTCGGAAAAATAGGGAGCTTGAATGCGGGACGCTTAGGATTTCGCCAAGTGGGCACCGAAGGGTTCTCTTGCAAACAAGGAGTGGAACCTAATGGTACCACAGTTGAGCGAGAAGAAGCGTCAAACTGGGCGGTGAAAGAGGAAGAAGGAGGATCATAAGACCGCTTCTCTTCTTTCCTCTTTCGAGCCTTAGCGGCCTCACTATCTGTTGAAAAATGAGGTGTTTTCTTAGCTTAATGCTCTGTAAAACTTCAAAATTGTTGTTCTAATTAAGTCTTTTCTTTGTTACATAAAATTCTTTGTGGATGATTATCTTGATTAATCCATTTTACTGTTGTAGAATGTAGAGAGAATTATTAAGAAGAACTAGACAGGATAATAGAAGGATCACACAAGATATACCGTGGAGAAACCCTTTCGGGAAAAAACTCCACCAAGAATTATTCTATTATTCAAACTCTGAATTACAATAGCTCCAATTCTTGCTTGAGAATGCTTCTTCTATCTTCAACAATCTTCTTCACACTTGCAATAACCAATCTCCAAACTCTATTCAACTTGAATGAGATATATAGACAATATGCAACCTTGTAATCTCCAAATGGTGATAATTACAATGCATAATCTCAAGCCCTTGAAAAGGTACGCCATATTCCTTCAAGTAGAGTTATTCAGTGAAGACTAAAGCTTACAATATGTGCTTCATGCATTTGGGTGTCCCAAACTGAAGCTACAACTTCTCCTTCACTTCGGTGATAATTCCAAAGCTATTCCTCAAAGATGGCGCCCACAATTAAAGCTACTTAACTGAGCCATCAAAAATATCTTATCATGCATTGGAGTTAATTCCAATAAAGCATATTGGGTGCCCAAGTTGTCTTCAAGTGCTTTATTGTTAACTGAAACATTTACTCAACACCATTCCCAAAGAATGGTCATCCCTTGTTAACTGGAGGTAGTCCCTGTTATCTGTCATACAACTCAATGTTATTTAGCCATGCATTCAAAGTTAACTGAAGCTAACTACATGCAACTCAAAATAACTAACATGCATGCAACATGCACTTGCATGCAACTGAAGATAATCTGAACCGAATCGAACTGAACTAACGGAATTCCAAACTGGAACTAAATCGAATCAACTAAACCAATGAATCAATCCATTGACCGAATCAATTTAACTGAACTTAACTGAACTTCAAGCAAGCATGCAAACATCAAATCCTAACTCTAGGATCTTACATGCATTCAAGTGTTAACTGTATCTGTGATAGTTAACTGAACACAAGGTGAGTTTCACCTTACCATGTGAGTGTCCCATGTGTCCCTATTATTTAGGAACTCAATATGGATGCCCTCACATGCTTCTTACATTTAGAATTAATTACAAATGTCAATAATCATGATTATTTCATCAAATATTAATCTCACAATAATCTTAGTGTTGTTGAACACATTCCAAGAAACAAGGAGATACATGAAATAATTAATGTTTAGGATTTGCAATTTAATGGCAACCTATTTCCAACATTCTCCCACTTGACATTATACATTGCAATTATTCTAAACAAGGAATAATAAAACAAGTACAAGTCTCAAAGCCAATGGCCTTCTTGCACCAACTAATCAATCCATGCTAACTTCAAATGCAACCTGCATAATCATGAAGCTTCCAAGCAAATGATTAAAACCAAGAGGACTTATCTGTATGGTTTCATAAGATAATCTGTAACATTAATTAAAGTGTTAACTTCTCAATTAATACCTTCCCATTATCAACCAAACCATTACCTTTCCCAAGCCTCTGAACCAAACCACCCTTTAGAGGCATGCTAAACCACCGAGTGTGTTGAATTCACATTCAACCAAGGTGTAGACTCCTGGCCTTTTCTGTTGAAAAACTTTTCTTACAAGTAACCATTCCAACAAATGTCTCTTACCACAAGAGAATTCCAGCCTCACCTATTTCTCCAAGTATCCATGAGGACCTGTAACCAACCAATCCATGCCAAACTCCAAATGCAACACAACACTTTCATGAAGTATTCAAGCAAATGATTAATGTACCCAAAACTTTAAGAGAACTACACAAGATCATTGTCAAAACTCCAATCATGAATCAAGAACATAAACATGACATCCATGATCTAACCATCTCCTCTTAGGAGATCACATGCATCATAACATACTTTTACATCTTAGTCTCAAGAGAACCATGTAAATATGCCAAACTCTAAACTAGTATCAAGAGTAAACCATGACATCCATAACAAATATACTCTAAACCAAGAAACCATATCTCCAACCACATGGAGATAACCTTACCAATGATGCATCCAAGTCACTGCCAACAACTCCCACTGAACCGTGATACCGAGTCACACATGGCATCGTGACTACCATCCTCTCTTCGAAGATTACTCTGAAACATGAAGCAAAGAGTTATCACAAACAATATTAGCTGAAATAACCAATGCATCATTACTATTATCTGAGGACTCCTCTGTAGAAGAATCAGAACTCTCTTTCTTGTTCTTACAATCCTTCTTCACATGTCCTGGTTTCCCACAGTTCCAACACTTTACCTTACTTCGTCCTTCACTTACCTTCCCTTCCTTGTTTCCCTTAGGCTCCTTTTCTCTTAGGCCTACCTTTTACAAACAAGGCATCTTGGATTTCCTCCTTAGAGTTCCTCCTCATCTCCCTGATAGGAGAGTAGGAATAATGTTGTCCATCTTTGGATCTCACCATTTCCACTAATTGCAACAATTAGATTTTCCCAAGAATTTGGTAACGAACAAAGCAATAAAATGCACTTATCCTCATCCTCTAGCTTTACATCTACAGATGCTAACTGACTGAGAATTAAATTGAAAGCATTTAAATGTTGTGCTACTGAATCACCATCTTTCATTTTCAATGAATATAATTGCCTTTTCAGATACAACTTATTGGTGAGACTCTTAGTTTGATAAATATCCCCTATTCTTTTCCATAATTTATATGCACTAGTTTCCATTGAAACATTCAAAAGAACAACATCAGCAAGACATAACCTTATTGTTCCTCTTGCCTTTTTATCTAACTTAGCCCAATCTTCATCTGAAATAGTTGTAGGTGTCTTTGTCTCATTATTAACCGCTAACCACTGATCTCTTTCTTCAAGAAGATCTTCCATTTTTAATTTCCACATTTCATAGTTAGAACCATTGAACCTTTCAATCTCTAACCTTGAATTCATTGTAACAAAAACTTAATTCCAAAAATCAGCAAATTACAAAATAATAAGAGCTCCCACTAAGCCAATAAATCCTTCAAACTTTAAGAGAAAGGCATCCCAATACTCTACCCAACCTCAACTCGATACCAAATGTTGAAAATTGAGGTGTTTTCTTAGCTTAATACTCTATAAAACTTCAAAATTGTTGTTCTAATAAGTCTTTTCTTTGTTACATAAAATTCTTTGTGGATGATTATCTTGATTAATCCATTTTACCGTTGTAGAATGTAGAGAGAATTATTAAGAAGAACTAGACAGGATAATAGAAGGATCACACAAGATATACCGTGGAGAAACCCTTTCGGAAAAAACTCCACCAAGAATTATTCTATTATTCAAACTCTGAATTACAATAGCTCCAATTCTTGCTTGAGAATGCTTCTTCTGTCTTTACCAATCTTCTTCACACCTGCAATAACCAATCTCAAACTCTATTCAACTTGAATGAGATATATAGACAATATGCAACCTTGTAATCTCCAAATGGTGATAATTACAATGCATAATCTCAAGCCCTTGAAAAGGTACACCATATTCCTTCAAGTAGAGTTATTCAGTGAAGACTAAAGCTTACAATATGTGCTTCATACATTTGGGTGTCCCAAACTGAAGCTACAACTTCTCCTTCACTTCGGTGATAATTCCAAAGCTATTCCTCAAAGATGGCGCCCACAATTAAAGCTACTTAACTGAGCCATCAAAAATATCTTAAAATGCATTGGAGTTAATTCCAATAAAGCATATTGGGTGCCCAAGTTGTGTTCAAGTGCTTTATTGTTAACTGAAACATTTACTCAACACCATTCCCAAAGAATGGTCATCCCTTGTTAACTGGAGGTAGTCCCTGTTATCTATCATACAACTCAATGTTATTTAGCCATGCATTCAAAGTTGACTGAAGCTAACTACATGCAACTCAAAATAACTAACATGCATGCAACATGCACTTGCATGCAACTGAAGATAACTGAATGAATGAACCGAACTGAACTAAAGCTGGTGAACTGAACTAAATGAACTAAACCGATTCTGGCTGACTGAGCCCGAGAACTGAAATTGATGAACTGATCTGAATCAACTTTAACGGAACTTAACTGAACTTCAAGAATGCAAACATCAAATCCTAACTCCTAGGATCTTTACATGCATTCAAAAGTGTTAATTGTTACTCTGTATAGTTAACTGAACACAAGGTGAGTTTCACCTTACCATGTGAGTGTCCCATGTGTCCCTATTATTTAGGAACTCAATATGGACGCCCTCACATGCTTCTTACATTTAGAATTAATTACAAATGTCAATAATCATGATTATTTCATCAAATATTAATCTCATAATAATCTTAGTGTTGTTGAACACATTCCAAGAAACAAGGAGATACATGAAATAATTAATGTTTAGGATTTGCAATTTAATGGCAACCTATTTCCAACACTATCAGCCTTCAAGAAATCCCTATGTGAGATAGCATAAGGCGAGGGAGGGTATCTCACTTTCAGCCTCAGATGTCCTTTTTTATAATTTTGATGTCTTGTGCAAAAGGTCCATCCTAGGTGGGAGAGGACCCATAGACGTAGGCCAAGGGTGATCCAAGGAGTAGCTACCATGTGCAATTGGCGGTCTATAACCGGTGTCGTGGATCACGTGCACGAAACCTTCATGGATAAATTTTAAACATTTATGCACAACGGAGGTACCGCGTTCATCGCCACCAACCAAGGGATACCCAATTTAACCCTAAAGAGTTAAGATCTAGGAATGCTATCAAACAAAAGTTTCATGAACTTAGTTCCAACTAAAACTAATAGGACAATACTACCCAAAGGGAGTAAAGAAAGCCCGTCATGTGTGCGGATGAAACTCACAGGAGCATCGTATCCATCCTTGTGTAAAAAATTTATTAGCATAATATCCTATGTTATTATGTTCACTTGTGATGTCGAATCAACAAGAACACCAGCTACGATGTTTCCATTTATCCATGTAGGAATGTAAAGAGGAGACGGTTCCCTATTAAATCCCATCGGCAAATCCTATGAAGTAAAGGTTATGCTAACACTACTATCCACAGGTTGCGTAGAGGGGATGGGTTGATGCAGGAAGGAGGCCATTATGCACACTAGACAACACTTTCACATAGTCCCTAAAGGTTAACGAATAAGATGGTGACCCAATTAAGGTTTTGTCTTGCAATACCTTTGGAACCTTCCAACTACGCTAACTAGGGGTCACAAGTTGGGTTGCAAGGTAGCAGCCTTACAACACTCAAACTTACAACATTCCTAGATTATGAGGAAAGGGATTGTCAGTATCGCAAGAACGGAACCAAAATGGCTCATGTTGGGTTCACCAAAAATGTAAGAGAGGGGGACCACCGCATTTAAGACCCTAGGTCACAAAGGGTCAAGATGCGAGAGGCTTCCCTAACTTACCTCAGCTAAGTGCAATGTTTGGGGTATGAGGATGAGAATGATGAGGATTATGAGGTCCTACAATCACTTTACAATCTTGAGTTTTAAGATTGGGGCTAGGCGAGTCAGTTTTTAGGTTCAACCCTATGCCTCAAGGAGCTCTCTACCCGAGGACATCAACGCAGACTCTGGATGACAGCGCAATGGGCTGGCATCTCTAAAGTGTATTGTATTCCGTATGGTCAGACAACAGCAAAGATAAGGTTGAACTCACTAAAATGACTAACGTCCTAGCTACTCAACTAAAAGGCCAAAATGAAACAAGCAAATAAATGATATATTCTCTAATATTGTAAAGTAGAAATGCAAGAGTGACAAGGGCAAGTAGGATCTCACCAAGAAACTCGTTCACCAGCTAATCCTTTGAAGAGCACGTACTCCTGCACATAGAAAGAGGGAAAATGTTGAGTGGGCCTAACTCAGTCAAATCCCCGTTTAGGTGTTTCCACCTCCACGAATAGCCAAGGAAACGAGATAAAGAAGCAATAAAGTAAAGAGAATACAAACACTACAATGTAGTATTATGCTACTCAACCAAGTGATAAAGGAGAGAAGAGGGAAGCTTACCACCTCCACCAAGAGCACTCAAGGTTGCTTGGGTGAGAAATGAGAGGAACTCAAGCCTCCGTTGTAATGGCGTGGTCCCAAATGTGCTCTACCGAAGTGACAAAGTGAGGCTTTGTTGCAATGAAATGCTTGGAATGTTGCTAAAAGTGTTGGATTGAATGTTTGAAGTGGTCAAGAGTGAGCTCAATCCTTGGAAGAAGATGTGAAGAGTCATCTTGAATGTTGAGGGGATGAATTTAAAGAAAGAATGAAGAAAAATGACCATATTCGGGTCAGTCGGTCGAAGGGGGCGTTACAACTTCATTGCCAATGAGAAGTGTAACGCCTCTGCAGGTTCAACCATACGAATCTTCTAGAGATGTAAGCATGTCACGCGTACATTTGTGCTCCATGTGGGCATCTCTGATAGAAACGCCTCCACCGACGCTCAAAACAGGCACCAAGTGGACCGCCAACAGCGGGCTTAAGTGGAATTAAGCCTCTAAACTTGGTTTTCTAAGGTGGACAAAGGAAAAAAGGGGAATTTCACATAGGGTGCAAATTCGCTCTTATACACCTTGTAAATTTTTTTAATTTTATTTCTTGTTGAAATCCTCACTATATGTATTGTTCTTGAAGATTTTTTTTGTATGGGAGTATATATGAAAGTGATAATAAAGATATATTTTAGATTTTATTACAAAATATATCTTTTCCTTGATACATGTGCAAGAATGTGGGTTGGATGAGATGTTAAGGCTGCAAGATAGGGTAGTTTGATAAGACCCCCTGATCTTGACTGCATCAATTGGTATTAGAGCTAGGGTTCCTAAGTGTGTAGGTAGAGCATCAAATGTGAGGCATTTTGCACCAGGACCTAAGGGTTGGTATGTGTATGGATTTTTTTCTTGCAGATGAATGTGCAAGGTGCAAGAGGAGCTATTCAGAGGATTTAAGGAATTGATTTTCTTGTGGTTGTGAAGAGATCACCAAAGGAGGTAGTTTGTAATATAATTTTTGAGTGTTGGTAAGAGGATTTGTAAACAGATCGCTGAGTGTGAGACAACTTACAAAAAAACCTTGAGGGTTTTGGTATATAAAAAAATATTTGTGTTGAGGCTTTGTGAGGGCTTAAGGATGGAACATTGGAAGAAAAAAAGGACTTTTGTCATTGGATGGATTATGAGGATTCTTAAACTTAAGAAAATAAAAGAGAGACAACAAGAAGAAATAAGAGTTAGAATGATAGAGTTGCAGCAACAAGTGAAAGAAATGGGAATAGAAATTGAAAGGAGGAAACAAGAAAAGAAGAGTTGAAGGTCATTTTGATTATCTTTCTAATGATATTTTGATTGCAGGTAAGAAAGAAGATGCAACAGAGTGTCATGCATGCGGCACAAAAGAAGAAGAAGAGGATGAGTACAAAGAAATTGATGAGCCTGAAGTTGATATGTCTTGTTCAAGGCATAATTGTGGAGAATGAGGAGGTTGTATGTGCAAAATAAGAGGTTGCACTAGAAGTTGTATGAAAGACTTTGAGTTTCCAAAGTATGATGAGGTGATTGATGAGGAAAGAGAATATTTCCTATTGAGAGATGAGATATGGAAGATAGAAGAATTCTTTGCAGCCAAGAAGAGTGTAGAAATTATTGTAGATAAAGATGTTGTTACACCGATAGAGCTTGAAAAGGTTGCAACAAATAAAGAGGGAAAAGAAGATTTACTATCAATAGAAGATGAGAGGCTTGCAAAACTTGCTGATAGAGGTGAGAAGATAAATATTGCAAAGAAGGATGAAGAGATGATGTTGGAGCAACAAAGAAAGAAGAGGATGGGAAAGATGAATATTTTGATTATGTTGGTGTGAATGCAAAGGCTGAAGGGATTGTAGCTAAAATTTATCTTTTAGAAGGCAATGAAACAGAGGAACACAATGTTGAAACCAACATTGGTGATTTACAAATTGTTGTAGTAGTGATAGAGAAAGGGGTAATGAGTGAATTTCATTGTTTTATTGAAGAAGATAAAACTAATGTTTATGATTTTTCAGAATTTAATAGTGCTTATTGGTGGGAGATGAACTATGTGAAAAAAGGGAGAAAGAGAGGAAGAATAAAAGATGGAAGAGACATCAAATTGGAAGGAAAGGTGAGAAATAATGTTCAAGCAGATAAGGCAGAGAGATGGATTCAAGATGAGCATGGCATCTACAAATGGGAATTGAATAAGTTGAATAAAAATAAGTGGCAGCAATTTAAAGGCCATAGCTTGCAAGAGTTGCATTTTTTTCAACCAGAGGAGAATGATGCAAGAACTTATGGAGGTCATAAGTTTTGACCTGGGAGTCTAATTAAGCAATTTGTTCAAGTTATTTTTTTATTTAATTTCAAACTCTTGCATGTTATTAAATTAGTAATTTGACAATTAGTGTCATTTTAATTAGTTTCAAATAATTGGAAACTTTCATAGGCCATAAAGATAAGCATAAAAAATACCAAAAAAAAGACAAGTTAAGGAAGTTATTAAAAACTGCCAAAAAAGGTAATTTTTCATATTTTTTTTTAAACTGTCAAAAAAGGTAATTTTCGGATTTTATTAAAAACTGTCAAAAAAAGTAATTTTTGGACTTTACAAAAAGTTTTCAAAAAAGGTGATTTTCAGATTTGTACTTAAAGAGAAGTTTGTTTTCAGTTTTAGGAGGATGGGATGAAAAATAAAGGAGAATTTACAAAAGTATTTTGAGTTTTTTGTGTCTATTTTTTAATAATAGTTTTAATTTATATGTTGTGAATTTTGGTTACATTAGTAGTCTAACTTGTCAACCATTGACATAATTAATCTAATTTGTGGTTTGAATTGTTATTGTGCAACCAACTTCAAAGCCACCAAGTACTTCGAGGAGGCTTGATTTTGATGATCTGAACAAGTTTATTATTTGCTAGAGACATATAGGGTCACTTGTGAACATTTAGGGATTGATACATAGCTATTCGACATGTATATTGTGTAAATTTAGGGATTGATACATAGCCTTTTTTTCTCTATCTATCTACTTTTCATCCTAATGATGGATCATGGAGTATGATCTAAAACGTTGATGTAAAAATTAGCACACAGTTTATCCATAATTCTTGCACACTATGTATATTGTATATAGATCTTGAGATGACATATGCCACATTTTGTAAAGCTTGTTTTGAGTTGGCATATATGTCAAATTTGTATATGCACATACATAATTATTTTATAATTTGATATATAAAAATTGATATCCAATCTAATTTGTTCTTTATGTGCATGTCTTTCTACTTTGAATCTTAAAATTGGAATGTATAATCAATTTATAATGGTTAAGGTATGATCAATAACATGTTATAGATTAATGAAATTACACTTTAATGTAGCTTATGAATTACAATTGGTAATCCATCTATGTTAGTGTTAAATTTGGTTTCCTTGGGCAACTTCACCAAATTTTATGACCATTTTTCTAATGTTATCAATCATAACATGGATGCTTAGTAATCATGGATAACTTCATAAAAAAATGATGTTGGAAATGTGATTACTCACACGAGTAGCATAATGGTAGTAGGAAAGTGAGAATAATTAGTGGATAGTCCTAATGAAATAGGGCAATCCTAATGAACCTAGGGCAGTCCTAATGAACCTAGGACAATCCTAATGAACCTAGGACAATCCTAATGAATGTAGGACAATTCTAATCAACCTAGGACAGTCCTAATCTATGTACTAATGCTCCTAGGTCAATCCTCATGAAACTAGGATAGTCCCAATGAGTGTAGAATGGTCCTAATGAACCTATGATAGTTGTTATGAACCTAAGAAAGTACAAAAAACTAGACCATATAATAATATAAATTAAAGTTATTTCAAAAAATGAAGGAAGTTGCAAAAGTAAACAAGGACAATCATGAACCAATATCAAAATATCTTTAGGACAACCATATGTTCCTTGGTTTGCTAACATGAACCAATGTAGGAATGTGTGAGTGAATTTGATGTGAAAATATATATGCATGAAATTCGTGTGAACATACATAAGTAGGTGCATATGCATAATATGCGTTACTTTATGCATCTTTTCATCATAATCATTATTATTTGCATATGTTTGACACAATCATGATTACACATACATGTGACATTTTTCAACATACACATGAGATCCATAATCATCATATTTTGCATACATTCTACCATCAATATAACCAATAATGCTTGTATATCATTTTCTCCATTTCCTCGTGTACAAATACACCTTATATCATCTTTTAACCATTATAATCATCAATACAACCAATAATTTTCATATAATTTTGTTAATGTCCTCATGTACAAATACATAAATGCATCTTGCTATCAAGCTATCTTAGATGCACAACTAATATGTGCCCATAATATCCTTGGTCTGTAACATATATCTCAAATCATTGCTACTCTCAAAGACACCTCCATTGCAATATTATAAAAAATGTTAAAAAACAAAAAGAACACTGGCTAAAAGAAATTGAACAATGAAAACAACATGAACTCCAATGCTAGATGCATTGCCATTGTAACCTCATCCTTCTCAAAGGTTGTGTCGAGAAATGCCTACATATTAATATTAAGAAAGTATGGATTATAAACATGAACAAAAAAGTCAATTGATCATTCATGGAAACCAAATGCAAGATTATAAATCAAGAGATATAAGTATATGAAGAAGATACCTCCTTATGAATTACATTGAATGTGTCCAAAATTTTGAGGCAAAATGTTATAAATTTTGTTCTAAATCACTTCTTTACGCAATAGTATTGTCCACCAAAAAGACCTACAATTTTTAAGAATTGTTAAGAAACATAAAATCCAACCTACTTTTAACTCAATAATGGTTAAAAATAAACATGAATATTGGACAACCCTAGGTTGCCCATGGAGAATTGATTGTGGAAACAAAAGTTGGAAAGTTGTAAAATTTCAAGATTGTTAGTGCAAACATGTCAAGGAAAACAATTAAATGCTAGGGAAGGCCTATGTTCATTGCCCGAGTCACATGATGAATGAGGAGCACACTATTCTATGGTAGTCTCTAAAGATTGAGAATTTTTTGTTTCATGTGTCCTAGAGAAAAAATGACTATACCAACACGTCAAGGTGGGTAGGTAAACACTATGGAAGGCCTCTTTTCATTTACCAAGCCACTGTTCATTCTAGAGTGCACTATTTGGGGTAGTCTCTAAAGAGCCCTACAAGCAAAAAATGTCAAACTATGACGAAGTCATTCTGAAAGCTCATGGCATGTAGGAATGCTTTATCTAGACCTACAAGTGGATATTGAATCCCTTCAAACCAAATTATCTCAGTTTTGGTCAGCTCAACACCATTTACTTCTAGTGTCAAATGCATTCTTGCAAAAATTGTTAGTGGAAAGTAGTGTAAAAATGTAAAGAAGCATCTTTCTATTTTGTGCATCATGAAGTGAATCCAAGTATACCAAAACATCAAGTTGGGTAGGTAAATGCTAGGGAAGGCCTCCTTTCATTTCCTAATTCCCCCTGTGATTCCGGAGTGCACTAATTTGAGGTAGTCTTGAAAGAGCCCTAAGAGCAAAAAAATGCAAAATTATAAAAAAAATAGTATTTTTGACAAATGGGAAATGTGGAAATGTCGATGTAAGTGGGTAAATTCTATGTAAGATATCTTTTCATTTCCCAATTCAGTTGATCATTCTGAGGTGCTCTTTCTGGGGTAGTCTTTGAAGAGCCCTAAAAGAAAAAAATTATCAAACTATGACGAAGTCATTCTAGGAGCTCGTGGCATATAGGAATACTTTTTCTAGACCTACAGGTTGATGTTGAATCCCTTCAAACTAACCTCTCTCATTTTTGGTTAGCTCAACACCATTTGTGTGTTCTAGTATCAAATGCATTCTTACAAAAATTGTCAATGGAAAAGTAGTGCAAAAATGGAAAGAAACATTTCTTGTTTTGTGTTTAATGGAGAGAAACCAAGTATACCAAAACATAAAGGTGAATAGGTAAATGTTATGGAAGGCCTCTTTTTGTTTCCCAAGTCTCCCTGTGATTGTGGAGTGCACTAATTTGGGGTAGTCTCGAAAGAGCCCTAAGAGCAAAAAATGCAAAATTATTAATTTTTTCGTATTTTTGACAAATGGGAAACATGGACATGTTGAGGTAGGTAGTTAAATGCTATGTAAGGTCTCTTTTCATTTCCCAAGTCACCTGATCATTCTAGGGTGCTCTTTTTGGCATAGTCTCAAAGAGCCCTAAGAATAAAAACTATAAAAATTGTAAAAAAATCAATTTTTACATTTTTGACAAATGGGCGGCATGGACATGTCAAGGTATGTAAATAAATGCTAGGGAAGGTATCTTTTCATTTCCCTAGTCACCCAATCATTCTAGAGTGCTCTTTCTGAGGTAGTCTCTAAAGAGCCCTAAGAGCAAAAAATGCAAAAAATGTAAAAAAAATTAGTATTTTTGATAAATGGGTAGTGTGGACATGTTGAGGTAGGAAGATAAATTCTAGGGAAGGTCTCTTTTCATTTCCCAAGTTACCCAATCATTCTAGGGTTCTCTTTCTGGGGTAGTCTCTAAAGAGCCCTAAGAGCAAAAAATGTAATTTTTTAAATATTTTTTACTAATGGGCAGTGTGGACACGTCGAGGTAGGAAAGAAAATACTAGGGAAGGTATTTTTTCATTTCCCAAGTCACCTGATCATTCTGGTGTGCTCTTTTTGAGGTGGTCTCTAAAGAGCCCTAAAAACAAAAAAATGATAAACTATGATGAAGTCATTCTAGGAGCTCGTGGTGCGTAAGATTATTTTTTCTAGATGTACAGGTGGATATCGAATCCCTTCAAACCAACCTCTCTCGGTTTTGGTCAACTCAACACCGTTTGTGTGTTCCAATTTCAAATGCATTCTTGCAAAAAAAATTAGTGGAAATTAGTGTAAAAATGGAAAGAAGCATTTTTTGTTTTGTGCATCATGAAGTAAAACCAAGTATACTAACACATCAAGATGGGCAAGTAAACACTAGGGAAGGACTCCTTATGTTTCCCAAGTCCCCCCATGATTTCGAAGTGCACTAATTTGTGGTAGTCTCAAAAGAGCCCTAGAGCAAAAAATGCAATATTATAAAATTGTCAATATTTTTTACAAATGGGAAATATGGACACATCGAGGTAGGCAATTAAATGTTAGGGAATGTCTCTTTTCATTGCCTTGTATGGATTATTATTATCTTACATAAAAATTCCTCTGGTATAAACTTTCAATCCTAAAAAAATCAATTAGTGATTGTTTCTATTATCAACATATTCCATTAGTGATTATTGGTATTGTTCAAATGCTTTTAAATCAAGAGGTAGAAGTATATCAAGATACCTTTTTATGAATTGCATTGAATGTCTCCACAATGTTCAAGAAGAATGTTGACGTAATAGTTTTATCCACCAAAAAGAACTACATTTGTTAAGAATTGTTAAAGAAACATAAAATCCAACCTACTTTTGACTCAACAATGGTTAAAATTAAACATGAATATCAATGAGACATGGAAATTATCATACTTGTCCCATATGGTATGAGTTAGATATGCTACTCAAGAGGGACATCTCTTACCTTTAGAGTATCCATTATTGCTTCATGATCAACACTATTAACTGTCCATAATTCTTATGTTCTTGGTTTTACATGATGTCTCAATAACTTAACATTTGTTGCTATAACAAGGTGTGACTACATGAGAATGGTTTTGTGTTTTTCATAGTCTTCAAATGAAAACCTATGTCACTATTTCTAATCATATACGTTCTCAATCAAGTTCTGTCAACAATAACTAAACGTGTAGGATACATGAACCCATCATCATCTGTCATCAGTTGTGTTAGATCTACTAAATCCTTGTACACATCATGCCAACCAATATTTTGATCTCTCTTCATTCCCCTTTGATGCAACAACTACATAGACATGTCTTGGCTATACAAGATCTAAAAAATGGTCATAGTCAAATGAGCTTTCCATTTCATCTTCTAAAGAGGATTGTGTTGTAGATAAAGGGGTTAGGTAATGTGAAATCCATGTATCTACCCACTCAATTGACACACATTGATCCCAATCACACAAAATAGTGTCCATATGGTCCATGCAATTGCATCCGAGCTTCAAAATGAATGCATATTTGAAGATTATTTGATTGTTTGACATTCCAATTTATCTCCCACTATGCCCTCATCAACCAACCAAAAGAACCTGCACACTTCTAAATCAAGTTTCCCTCCTTGTGACAATGCATACCTACATAAATCAACAATAGAATGTGCATCATTGAATGTTGCACCACCTCTAATCTTTAGTTGTTCCTTAACCAAAGCTCTCTTCACACATGCACCTACTCCATGATGCTCCTATTTTCCATGCCCAGCTTAAAAAAACTCCAAATATGAGGTACACCCCTCTCTACATGCATTCTACTCAAACAATAAAACATATGAGAATTATTGAATTATCCTATGAAGTTATGTAACCAAATGAGATGTTGAACCATTGTTGTATATTTTTCCTACAAGAACTCAAAAAAAAAATTAAAAATAATGTTGCACATACTCTAACAAATGGTATCTATCATCACTCATGTAAAAATGGCACTCCCTGATTATCTTCTTGTCCTCTTATGTACTATCAGGGGCATGTCTATATGTGATATGGAAAAAAATAGCAATATGAATAGAACTGTAGTATTGAGAATGTACCTAATTTTGTGGTTGCAATATGTAGTTTTCTAAAAAATTGGCCATAGATATAAACTTTCAATTGGGAAGAGTCCTTATACATCCTAAATTTTTAATCCAACCACTGGGACATGTGGTTATGCCTTGCATACTTGTAAAAAATATTTTTTCTTAAAATCTAAAATAAAATCAGCAATAGCACGAATTCTCTTCTTACCAACTCACATCTAGAACCTTCACCTCCACACTCCAAATTGCATTTCACTGTCCAAAACTCTTTTTCTCAACAATTTTCTTTCCTAAATCATGTTCGTTGCCCTCATGAAAACATGTTAGAAACTTTTATAAACCACCACAATGAAAACACTTCTCATTTAAAAAATAATTTCTATAGAAAAATAAATCATCACTTCTAACACATAAAAATAAATCCAACAAGTCCTTGGATGTCTTCAAAAGTTGCATTGCACCACACTCCTGCAACATTTCATTAGTATGCAAAGTAAAACGAGTATAGCATAATAGTTCATGATACATTGAAAACTCTACATGGTATTTACAAAATGTACTACAAATTTTAAGAGTTACACAATAAAATGGCTCACAAGATTCAAAATCCCTTTGAGGTATTTGCAAAATTGGATGTATTTCACAAAATTGTTTGTACAATATTGTTTGGCTACGTTCCAATAAATGTTTAGGATGCAATGTGTGGTATGTTAGGATTGGATATGGAGATAGCTACCCAAGAACTAGAGGCCAAATGGAGAGCACGAAGAGAGATCTAAATATGACAAGAATAAATTGTATTCTTATCAATTATGATTCAATGCATGTGTATACAATGTAGTAGAAATCCCTTGGTTATATAGCCAAGGTGAGGTACAAGATGTCATAAGATTATGACAAGTGTCTTAATCATATGACATGAGACAAATTATCGCTACTACTTAGGTTCACATGTGTTACAATTCAAAATATAAGATAACAACTACTGACAAATAACACTTTCTAGAAAGATTCCTAGGACCTAAGTGAGCTTAACATGTAAACAAGTACCCTAGTAATGAATTAACTAGGTACAAGACTTTATTTACACCAACACCCCCCCTTAAGTGCAACTTAGGGAGTAGAAAATTATTATGCAAATGGCTCAAAGATGCAAGTATGGGTCCCAGATACTAGGAATTTTAGGTACCCATGTATATATAAATGAAATGAAATAAAATCTCTCACAAATGGAGAAAAGGAGAAAACCTAGTGGGATAAAACTCCTCCCCAAAAGAGAGATGAAAATATACAAAAAGGAAATGCTCTCAATGATGCATGAGAAGGCCAAAACCCCATGTGAGGAAAAGGACCCCCCATAAGAGAGAAGTAGAAGAGAGATGATGTAGCCCCCCCTCATTGTTGAGTCTCCTACAATGATGGTAGAAGCTCAACATTGAATGTTGAAGAGGATCCAATCTCGTTGAACAATGTTCCTCCCCTTAGGAATAAAAAAAACCAAGATGGTATGTAATATGTCAGGAAGATGGATGATATGTGATGTCTTTGAAGCATGCTTAAGTGTCTCCATGTCAATTTTGAAAGCTGACTCACTCCAAATAGGCGTTCTAGGCCACATTGTTGAAAAGGACAAGTCAAAATCTAGTAGAGATGAATGTAGAATAGGATCCAAAGACAAATATATACCCTTTGAATACAAAGAAGCATCCTCCAAATGTTGTCTAAAAGTATCCATAGTCACTTCAAATTGCAAAGAATGATCATGTAGAGATTGAACAAGAGGGTCAAGGTTTTCCCTTGTAACAATTGAAGAAGGGTCATCTTCATCAAAGAGAAGATGAATGTCATCAATGATGTCTCCAAAATATGTAATATGAGATCCAAAAACAAGTCTAAAATGCCTATCAAGAAGTCATCCAAAGTAGCCAAATCTGAAAGAAAATGAATATCCTACTGCATTGAATCAAAAGAAGCCATATTTGTAGCAACATAATCATCATCAACTGCAACAGTAGATGGAGGAGATAGAATGCATGACTCGAGAACTAGATTTGATGTGAGTACTCCCAAGTTCAAGAAGCCAAATGTCTCGTTTGAATCATGGTCACACTAGAAGTTATACAACCAAGATGAATGATCAACCACCCCAGTAGTAATAATCTCTCTATTCTCCAAGTCTCGAATGATGACTAGATCAGGAGTGAACTCCATAGTCCTCCCATCTCCACCAAAACTAACATACCCCTTCCTAATTACAATGGTGAAATCCACAATCCTCCCATATATGGAAAGAAGATTGTTCATCAAATGAGGAACACACAAAATATCCTGGAAAGTGTTTTCCCCAAAACTAGCATACCCCTTCCTAATTACACTCATGTATTCATTGTTTCCCATCAAAATAGGAGACATAGTACAAGGTTTAAAAGAAGATAATATAAACTACGAAGATGCCATATGATGAGATGCTCTTGAATCTAGAAGTCATCTCCCTAATCCATGACCTGAAAGAGCACAAAGAGCATGCCATTTATATCCTAATGTAGATGCTTGACCTTTGTCATTTTAAGACTATTTTGAAGGAGGGGGACATTTAGACATTCTAGAAGGAAAATCAATATGATTCTTTTTTAGAAGATGTTTCAACTCATCAATATCCTTCTTATAATAATAGTTTTCTTCATGTCCATCCTTCTTGCAATATGCACAAGTAGGTCTCTCCTTCTTAGACAATTCTCCATTAGAGTGAGAGAATTTTGATTCTTTATGTGGCTTATTCTTTTTCTTCTTTTGCTTCTTATCAATATTCACTGATTCTTTTTGTACCTTAGAATCACTTGCCAACAATGCTTGTGACTTGGAAGACATTATTAGACCCATGTTCATTAACTTAGCTTCCTCTTGGACTAGGATATTTACAAAGTCATCAAACTTAGGATCAACATATGATGCTCCCATAGAAAGTAAATGGGTATGAAAGCCAAAAACAAACACTGAATACTCAGGACCAAGCTTGGATAACACATTCAGAATCAATTATAAATCCTCTTTATCAATGCTCCATTCTTTCAACTGTGTTCTTAGTTGCTTAAATTTGGAGATGTAGTCTTGGATGTGGTCAAAAATTTTAGGACCAAGACTCATCAAATCGTTATCAATCTGATATCCCCTAATCTTATCTATTTTATCATACAAGTTTTCAAAAGCCTCCCAAGCCTCTTAGGTGTCTTGCATGATTCAACATGAAATTGTAAATTAGATGAGACTAATGAACATATGCATCCAAGTGTTTTCTCACGATCAAGCTCCCATTTTTTCAATTCTTTAGCATTATTAGGTTGAGAAATGGTTTCCTTTAGATATCCTATTAGACCTTTTCCCATGAGATAGTTCCATACTGATTTTCTCCATGTAGCCTAATTATGTGGAGTTAGGAGTTCAATTTGAGATTTCCCCACTACAAGAACATAAACCAAGCAAATAGAATGCAACCAACCACTGCAAGATTACTCCCCCAAATTTCTCAATCTTGAACCCCCCCCAAGCAATATCTGATTTTTGGCACTTTATGCTTAGTGTTTTTATAGTTTCCACTTGCCAAAAACAACGAAGTGGACTTTGATCTTGGTACATGCAAATGCCAAAAATAGGCCACAAGTTCAAAGTAAATTTTTTATAGTAGATGAGATCAAAATGATTGCACCACTAGAAATTACACAAAAAAAATGCACTTTCAAAAAAAACTCACCCAAAAATGTTACTGTGGGAGCAAGATATGAGCTCTTGAAGTTCCCAAAATGACGACGAAGCAGCAACACTAGTGAGAATCTGAAATTTCTAGAAAAACAAGACTCCAAAACAAAAATATTAATTGCACCACTACGAAGAGTGTGAAAAAATAGCCCAAATAAAAATAAAAATCTCTAAAAAAAGAGTTAGAATGAGCGAGATATGAGCATTTGAAAATCAAGTGCAAAACTGAAAACTCAATTTGTGAGGTGGCCAAAATTTTCAAAAAAAGGCTGACGTAGGGCTGATGTCATCACTTCACAAGCTTAAAGTTGATGGATATATGCTTGTCATAGGAATATTCTCTATTATTTCGGCTTAAAATCGACGGGTTTCAAGCCATTGCAAGTGAACCCACCCACCGGAATATTCTATGGAATTAGAATCAAAATCTTTAGAATCTTCGCTAGATTTTTTTTGAGAATGCTGCCGGTATTATAAAAAGTTCACCAATTTTAAAGAATTTTCATCGAATTTTGAATTTTTCAACTTGCGTGGGAGAGGGGGCCCACGTGCCCACATGGTGGATCAGCAGCTTAAGAGCAGGGATGTACCTGCTATCACAAGTACGACCTGCAACTATTAAAAATTGATAGAAAAAGTATTTCAACCTTTTTTTTAGAAAAGAACTTTTACAACAAAAAAATTGATCCACAAATTTTAATTTTTCTAAAAAAAATCAATTTTTTTAATTTATTTTTTTGAAAAATCATACTGGAGTATTAATGACGACCTAGGGGGTCATACGACTTCCTGAGCAATTTTTTTTTCCTTAACAAACAGCTACTCCAAATTGGATGAATTAACAATCAATTTTAGGGTTTTTGGCCATTTTGGACGTGATGGCAAGGTTAGATTTGACCCAAAATGCTCTAAAATTTAAGCTACCTTCTGGATTTGGCAACCACTCTTCAGCTTCAAACCCTCATAGATTTAGCCTCATATGTTTAATTTGGGCAAAAAAAGGCAAAACTGACTTTCTCAAACCTCCTGAACTCAATGGTGAGCTCAAATTTGCACCAACAAGCTTTGATTTGAACCTACAATAAAGAGCCACAAAGAGGAACCCCCCCAAATCTGGTATTTCTATCAAGTTTTTCTGATTCTCTAGATCATCATACAATGCAAGAGAAGAGCATACTCAAATTTTCAAGATTTACCAAAATCTCTTCAGAAAAAGGCTATCCAATGGCACCCAACCCGCTTTGATACCATGTTAGAATTGTCTATGGAGATAGCCACCCGAGAACTAGAGGCCAAATGGAAAGCACAAAGAGAGAAGATCTGAATATGACAAGAATAAACTATATTCTTATCAATTATGATTCAATGGATGTGTATACAATGTAGTATAAATCCCTTGGTTATATAGCCAAGGTGAGATACAAGATGTCATAAGATTATGACAAGTGTCTTAATCATATGACACGAGACAACTTATCACTACTACCTAGGTTCACATGTGTTACAAGTCAAAAGATAAGATAACAACTAATGACAACTAACACCTTCTAGAAAGATTCATAGGACTTAAGTGAACTTAACATGTAAATAAGTCCCATAGTAATGAATTAACTAGGTACAAGACTTTATTTACACCAACATGGTCTTGATTGCCAATTCTTAACTTTAAAACATCATTTGCATTGGGTGATACTCTAGATTGAGAGTGCCAAAATTGTTGAATTTCATCCTTTATGTTATCCATTAGCTTCTTATCAACACGTGGAAGCCTCCCACTAAAAGCTCGTATATCATTTTGAAGAGGACTATCGAGTCTTCCTCTTCTCGAGTGTGCTCTAGACAATGTTTTATGATTTAGGTTTAAATCAACACAAGTTTGCCTCAATAAACGATTCTTTTTTCAAATGATGGCTTACTAATGAGGTTGTGATTACTCTACGAGCAACTCTCTTATCTCTTTCCTTGCTAGCCATTCCAATAGAATCAAGATCATTAAAAATATTTTTGACAATACTATTACATGTTAAGTGTCAATTTTTTAATTTATATTTTCCAAGGGTTCTAAGGTGGTTTTGAAATAGTAATTTTATTTTATTTTTTGCTTTTCTAAAGTCCTAAGTCAGACTAGGGGTTATGGTCATTTTGAAAAGTATAAATTAAACCATGTCAACTTTTTAATGCCTTTCCATGGCCATTTTTTAAAGTGACGAAATTTGAATCTTCAAGTCAAGGTAAGGTTGTGAGCATACTATGACTCATTCCTTAGTGAGGACACATGGAAGATCCTTGACAAAGAATCATTCCCACTACTTTTCCATACAATTGGGAGAGAAATTTGGAGTCTCTTGAAGAAGAAAATGTCTCCTCAAGAAGTTTCTCACACATGTGTGTGCAAATGGCTTGGGATATCTTTAGAGATTGAATGTGACTTGGTGACAAGTATCACCCTCATATTTAAAGGAATTGAGATTTAAGTTTATATTTAATTCTCATTTGTGAAGGGGAAAATAGTTTTTTTATCATTTGGCAAGTTGTTGAGTATAGAGAGAGTTTGTGTGAAAATAAATTGGGAAAAGTGTTGGGAATAGGATGCCATTTAATTGCAATCCTAAACATATTTCATGTATCTCCTGAGTCCTTGGAAAGTGTTCCCCAACACTAGGATTGGAAAGAGATTAAATTCAAATGAAATGAACATGTAAATTGGCATTTCTAATTATTCCTAATTGATAGGAACATGTGGGGGTGTCCAAGAAGAGCTCCTACAAAATAGGAGCACATGGGGCACTCACATGGAAGCTGGGACCCACCTTGTTTCAGTTAATTGTTTGGTGGATTGATAACTCTTATGTAATGCATGTCTAGTTCCTATAAAATAGGGATTGATAATTACAATGTGTGGAGTGGCACTATTAGTTCAGTATCAGTTCAATATTAGTTTAGTTTAGTTTAGTTCAGTTATCTTTAGTTGCATGTAGTTAGTTTGAGTTGCATGTAGTTGACTTCAGTTGACTTGAGTTGCATGACTAATGACTTTAGTTGCATGACAGATAACAGGTTGATACTTTCAGTTAACAGGGGATGATCAATCATGCATGATGTTTTGCATGAATGGTGGAGAGATATGTTTTAGTTAACTCAAATTGACTTGGACCCACCTTGGGTGCCCAAGTTGGCATCTTTTAGTTAACCCTTTTGCATGAGAAGATATTTACAAGGCTCAGTTAAAGTGAGGCCCATTCTTGGGTGCCAAATTTAAGGAGATGCTTACAAGATATCCTTGAAACCAACAATCAGTTAAGTCTTCAGTTTGGGACGCCCAAATTGGACTTGGTTTGACTTTATTTTTCATAGAAGAACTCTACTTGCACAAGAATGGGGTAGATATTTGTGAGGAGCTTTATCCTCTTGTAATTGTCAACTCTTTGGAGTTTACAATGTTCATAATTGTTTATTTAATTGCAGCAAGTTGAAGAGAGTTCAATAATCTGGTTTGCAGGTTTGCAGGTTGAGCTTGTGCATGTGTGAGGGTTTGAAGCATGGCATGGGATGTGTGGATTCATGCTTGGTCACATGGAATGCATGGATAGCTTGTAATTGCAGAAAATTATGAGAGTTTATTGCAAGTTGTGAAGAAGGATTATTGAAGGCAAGGAAGCATATTAAATCAAGGATTGATACAATATTATTGTAATCTTGTTCTAAGGTTAAATAATACAAGCACTATTGATTCTGGTGGTGGATTTTTTTCCCGAAAAGGGTTTCTCCACGTATATGTTGTATCACTTCTATCTTCTTGTCTCATTCTTCTACAATCTTTTGTCTCTTTCTACAATTGATAAAATGAATCTAATCAAATTAATCGTATACAACGAATTGTGACAAAGAACACTTAATTAAATCTATAGTCTCATAGGTTTACAAGTTTTCAGCTACAATAATTACCTCCAATTTCCAACATTTGGTATTAGAGATAATGGTTGGGTAGAGTTTGCGACACCTTTCTCTTAAAATTTTAAAGGTTTTTTGGCTATAGTGGGAGCTTTTACTATTGTGATTACAAATTTGTAAAAGAAGTGTGTTTTATCTGTTATCACGATGTCATGGATAGCTTGGTTACATGTTTCAATGGGAGTTTTTGACTGTGATGGTTTGATGTTTATCTTATTGCCATGTATAGCTCAGTATCATAGTTCAATGGGAGCTTTGGTAGGATAAGGTTATCTTCATATGATTTGAAGAGGTTTTAACATCTTGTTTCATGGAGGACCCTTAGAGTCTTTGGTAAAGGTGTTATTATTCTTCCTTTGGAGAGAATGTAGTTCTCTTTGGTTTTTTGAGTATTAATCATTTGCTTGGAGCTTCATGATTATGCAGGTTGCATTTGAAGTTGGCATGGATTGATTGGTGGGTGCTCATGGATACTAGAGCGACTTGGGTTAGGTTGGATATTTCTTATGTCAAGAGATATGTGTTGGAATGGTTACTTGTTATAAAAAAAATTCAACAGTAAAGACCAAGGAGTCTACACCTGGAAATGGATGTGATTCTCTCCCATACTGGGGCATCTCCTTTTCGGTTGCTTTTTCCATAGAGTCGTATGTATTTTATTTTTCTTCGAAACCCTATTATCCTAATAGTATTTAGAAGTGGGGAAAAATTTAGACATCCAAATTTGACAACTTCCATATGGTCAAAGGCATATCCTTAACCATCCTCACTCATTTAATTCGTCATTTTTGCCGGTATTAATTAAACCATTATAGACTTGATGAGAAGGTTGTCTTATATTGAAATCCTATATTGCTTGGTGTTGTATGCACATGAGGATCTTGTATCCCACTCTTGGTCTAGTTGGCAAGTGAAATGATCTAAGAGGTGTTTCCCGCTTGATTATTAGATGCATTATTTATATGTATCTTGTCTTCTCTGATGCATTAGTCTTGAAAGTTGAGTTCTGTGGGATTATTGAGAAGTAGATGCATGATTTTGTGTATTTCCATTGTTCTCCTTGGAATCTTGAACTTGAGTTAGTTCTGAGGATTTGGGTAGGAGAGGTATGAGAGATAGTTAGTGGATTTGGGCATATTCCCTTATGTCGTGGGAATGTTTGGCTAAGTTTGATCTACTTTCTGTGAGAGGTTTACATCTACGTTATGCCATGTTTCATTATAAGTTGAATGGTTAGATGTTGATATCCTTTCAGTTTGGGAGTGTTGAAGGAGATCTTACTTTACATAGTTTGCAACATGTTAGTGTGGTATAAGAACATGGTTTGATTTACAGGTTCTCTCTTTCTAGGAATATTGTCTTCTTCTTGAAGGTTCTTATGTTATGATAGATGTATTTTGCATATCATTATATGCTTCTTTGTCACAATGATATAGGAGTTAGCCACATCCTATATGTGAGGTCCTAATAGGAAGACTTGTTAATGTTGTGATCTTGTTTTCAGATTTGACATTACCTATGCAGTGGGAGTTGTTAATTTTGGGTGAACAGATTAAATGCACGAGAAATAAATCAAAATCAGACAAAATAACATAGCATATACCCTGGGAAAACCCTCCTCTTGAGGGAGAAAAACCCAGCAACAAAGATCTCTCTTATATTTGATGCAATAGTGGCAATTTTACAAATTACAATTAGGTCTAACACAAGACCGATATGCAGTACCTGACAATAATTAATGACAGATAACAAACTCTAGATCACACCTGGCAATGTCAGAATCCAGAACTGGTAATGTTTACTTTGCACTCAAAGGTCTTCAATCTGTGTTAGCTCAACACTGTGCAATGTTCGCCCTTGTGTTCTGAATTCGCATTTGCTTGTTATATTCGCACTTCAATCTCTAACAAGTTCGCACTTGATTGATATCGTCGATCTGGTAAATACGCTCTTAGATCTCAGACAATTTCACACTTAATTGATGTCACTGATCTGGTAAAGCCGCTCTTTAAAACTCATACATGTTCACACTTTATTGACAGATGTGTTCGCACTAGTATATCAGCTGAGATCGCACTCAAGTATAATAATCGAACTTTAAATCTCAGACAGGTATGCACTTGATGGAAATCACTGAACTGATATAATTTCTCTTAAATCTCAGACGAGTTAGCACTTGAATGATATTATCGAACTGGTATATTTGCACTTCGATCTCAGACAAGTTCCCACTATATAAAATGAACGGACTGATCTCCTACATAGATGATAATTGCAATGGACGAACAAGCTGCATATTTATACAAGTGAGAGTAGAAACTAATATGTCAGCCTTATAAGAGATTGCATGTCATATTGAATGAAGTCGGCCTAAATATTATATGACGGCCTGAGTGAATATACACACCTCTTCACAAGAGGTCGGCCTCAAATAATGAACACTCATTAAATGTCTTCTTAATAGCTCAAGATGAATTCATATCTTCTCATGTCAACTATGAAGATAAACAATAATAATAATAAATATAACTTGAATAGCCAACGGCTATCATTCAATTATATTTCCATGAAGGAGCTGAGCTAGAAGGAGCTACCGAAGCTGCTATATCATTAACACTCCCTCTCAGCTAGGGAGAGAACTTCTAGCTGCACAATATAAGTCATCTCAATATAAGATCCATCAGCCATCGTTGCCTGCAATCAGATATAAAGAGAGAAGTATCACCTCAATGTGATAACGAACATCATGGCTACATCCATGTGTGAAATGGTATATCACCTCATTGTGGTGTTGACCACCATGGCTATACCCACGTATAGAAAGGAGCTTATCACCTCATCGTGAAAGCATATCACCTCAATGTGATATCAACCATCATGGCTACACCCATGTGTGGTATGCACAAGTGTTCATCACTTGCGTGATGTTGTCACCTCAACATGACTTTCACCATGGCTCTCCCAGAGGGTGAAGTACAAGAAGAACATAACGGACTCTCTCACATGATGTTGTCATGGAGTCACACACATGACATCCACCATGACTCAACTCAGAGGGTGGAACCGAGGGCTTTCACCTCAAATTCTTCCATCACAGAAGAAAGTGCAATAGTAAGTACAAGTGTTCATCATCACCATGGCTCTCCCAGAGGGTGAAACACAAGTACAACATATGTCATGGAGTCGCACACATGACATCCACCATGACTCAGCTCAGAGGGTGGAAACAAGGGCTTTCACCTCAAATTCTTCCGTCATAGAAGAAAATGCATTAACAAGGGATTTCACCTTGAACTTCTCTCACAGAGAAGAACTCATTAAGCAAGGATCACTGATACTGAGACTCATACTTAGTCAAGGCTGGATTTTCCACCATACCAAGCTTGTCTTGAAAGTGTACAAACTTTATCCTGGCGAGAAGTTGGGTGAGAATATCTACCATCTGCTCATCAGTGTTGATGTACCTCAACTGTACCGCCTTCCGCAGTACTTGATCTCAACATGCTTGGAGCTGTCATGAAACACAGGATTGACAGAGGGCTTCACACAACTCACCATGAATAATAGTAGACTCCATTGATTGTCCATACAATCCTGCCAGGAGCTTCGAAGCCACACTGCTTCTCGAGTTGCCACTCCGGCTGCAATGTACTCAGCCTTTGCTGTACTTAGTGCCACAGAGGACTGCTTCCTGCTACACCAGGAAATCATAGCAGAACTCAACTAAAGCAATTGCTAGAGGTTCCCTTCAGATCTGCAGCATAATCATCTTCTATAGGTTCAATAGGCTCCCTCTGAATCTTTGTATTCTTGGCCTTGCAATGCTGCAACCTTCACTTCTTTTCAGTAAGTTATAGGACTCCCTCTTGATCCTTGCTTTAGAACTCACAAAGAAGTCTTCTGGAAGTGAACTCCCTCTAGCCACCAACTCAGTCTCATGGCTACAAATTGTGACTTTATGCTTGATCATTCCTTTGGTTGGCATGACTTCCTCGTAAGATGCCTCAATCTTTTCATCGCTTAAGCAATCTCTCATCATTTTCCAGCTTCTAGCTGTTCACAAGGCATTTAGGGAGAGATTACTAACAATTTATGAGTATCCAAGGAAATATCAAGACTGGAATCATACAAGTTTTACTATCTCATGTTATAGTATGAACACATAGGAATTTCTGCATAATGTTAGAACATGAATAAGTAAATCATTCTAAAGAGAAACATATCAAAAGATTAAACTGAGGGAATAAAGAACTTATCTCTATATAATTTGATATAATTCTTTCGTTCATCTTTTACTCCTCTCGAGAGTGCCAAACTCTGCACAACAAAAGAATGATCTGCACAACTACAAATTTCTTGAATGCATTAAGCGATTAGCATGTAGAACCAACTCTCTCAAGAGTTCAAGATTCTATCACAAAGCATGCATTGGAGAGAGATATCGATGTGATCAACCTATCACAACGAAAATGCAAATCTCTTCTCTTTTCTTTATTTTATCTCAAAGTCATACTTCAAGGATCTAGATGATTAGTAACTCACAATAGATAATTTGAAATCTTCAAAGGATCTTTATCCTAGAAATCACAATTCAAGAGAGATAACAATCTCCTTATACTACACACACAAGATCCAAGATAAAAGATACAATTTAACAAACAAGGAATACTTATCTATTTTTCAAGATACGCTGATTTTTAAGCACAGATCAACACACAACTTTTACGGTTTGAACAAGGCCCATGATTCAAAATAGAAAATCTCTAGAGTCCTTCTGAGGAGAGGACTTATTCGCATCTGCAAATGAAGCATGCTGATTAGGCCTAGTTGGGAAATCCTTGGCGAAGTTCCCAAACTCATCACACCTAAAACATTGAATCTTGGACATATCCCTCTTCTTCTTGGATGGAGGTGCATTATCATTTCCCTTTTCCCGATTCCTCTTGAAGAAACCTTTCTTTCCATCTTTCCCTTTCTTCTTTGAGACATGGGAGGCGAGAACATGAATGTCTTCATTCTTTGGACTTTGACCAACGCCTCTTGCCACCAACCTTGATTCTTCTTGAATGCAATCAAATCTTACGCAATCAAACTTAGGCAGTTTTGATCTTGCACTGATTCCTTGAATGAAGGATTCCCAAGACAAAGGCAGCCCATTGAGGGCGAGCATGGTTAAATCCTTATCATCAACTATATTCCCAATTGTTGAGAGCTGGTCTCTCAAATTTGAAATCCTCATGAAGTATGCAGTAACTGACTCTCCCTTTGCCATCTTCACATGATGCAATTGATGCTTTAGTGCAAGGGCTCAGTTGGTATTGTTGACTTCGTACATCTTTTCCAAGGTCTTGAGCATATCTCTTGCTGTCTTCAACTTAGAAATGATAGGAACAATATGATCCTTGACTGAGTCAACCAGAATCTTCATTGCTTTGATGTCTTTCTTCAGCCACTCCTTCTTTTCTTCTGCCTCCTCAGGTTCAGAAATGCTAGGCTCCAAGAAGTCACCCAATTCATTTTCACGCAAGGTGAGCATGATCCTAAATCTCCATGAAGTGAAATTAGTTGCACCTTCGAGTCTGTCTTCAACCTTCAAACCATTCACCATCTTGGCTGAGTAGGATGAGTGAGTAACAGAAGGTATGTTGTTTGGCAATAATCTAATCACGATCCTCAAACCTGCTCTGATACCATGTTAATTTTAGGTGAACATATTAAATGCACAGAGAAATAAATCAAAATTGGACAAAATAACACATCATATACCCTGGGAAAACCCTCCTCTTGAGGGAGAAAAACCCAGCAACAAAGATCTCTCTTATATTTGATGCAACAGTGGAAATTTTACAAATTACAATTAGGTCTAACACAAGACCGATATGCAGTACCTGGCAATAATTAATGACAGATAACAAACTCTAGATCACACCTGGCAATGTCAGAATCCAGAACTGGTAATGTTTACTTTGCACTCGAAGGTCTTCAATCTATGTTAGCTCAACACTATGCAATGTTCGCCCTTGTGTTCTGAATTCGCATTTGCTTGTTATATTCGCACTTCAATCTCTGACAAGTTCGCACTTGATTGATATCGCCAATCTGGTAAATACGCTCTTAGATCTCAGAAAATTTTGCACTTAATTGATGTCACCGATCTGGTAAAGCCGCTCTTTAAAACTCAGGCATGTTTGCACTTTATTGACAGATGTGTTCGCACTAGTATATCAGCTAAGATCGCACTCAAGTATAATAATCGAACTTTAAATCTCAGTCAGGTATGTACTTGATGGAAATCACTGAACTGATATAATTTCTCTTAAATCTCAAACGAGTTAGCACTTGAATGATATTATCGAACTGGTATATTTGCACTTCGATCTCAGACAAGTTCCCACTATATAAAATGAATGGACTGATCTCCTACATAGATGATAATCGCAATGGACGAACAAGCTGCATATTTATACAAGTGAGAGTAGAAACTAATATGTCGGCCTTATAAGAGATTGCATGTCATATTGAATGAAGTCAGCCTAAATATTATATGACGGCCTGAGTGAATATACGCACCTCTTCACAAGAGGTTGGCCTCAAATAATGAACACTCATTAAATGTCTTCTTAATAGCTCAAGATGAATTCATATCTTCTCATGTCGGCTATGAAGATAAACAATAATAATAATAAATATAACTTGAATAGCCAACGGCTATCATTCAATTATATTTCCATGAAGGAGCTGAGCTGGAAGGAGCTACCGAAGCTGCTATATCATTAACAGGAGTTCCATAAGGTATATGTGTTATGTATGAGAGGGGCACCTCTCTTGGACTGGTTACACTTTACTATAGTGAGTTACTTCATAGGTTTTTTATCGCATGTCTATGTGTGTTGTTACCTTGGAGTCTTATTTTGTAGGATGGTGGATATACAGGGACTTGTTTACAAACTTGGGTTGTTATGTTGATAGCATGAAGTTCTACCTATGATAGTTTTGGATGAGCTAGCAACTTGCTATGGTTGCTATTCCAATTTGGTATGAGTGTGGTAGTCACTTAGAGTCTTTTGTTATCATTTGAATTTGATGCTTGTGTTCATGTATAGATTGGTGCAGGTTTCAGTGACAGAAGAAATGGTTACAGAGACTTGGGAAAGGTATTGATTGAGAAATTTGTCACTTTGATCAATGTTGCATATTATCTTACAGATAAGTTCTCTTGGTGCAGGAAAGTCATTGGCCTTGAGTCTTATACTTGTTTTATAATAATGATTCCTTGTTTAGAATAATTGCAATGTATAATTTTAAGTGGGATAATGTTGGAAATAGGATTCCATTTAATTGCAATCCTAAACATATTTCATGTATCTCCTAAATCCTTGGAAAGTGTTCCCCAACACTAGGATTAGAAAGAGATTAAATTCGAATGAAATGAACATGTAAATTAACATTTTCAATTATTCCTAATTGATAGGGACATATGGGGGTGTCCAAGAAGAGCTCCTACAAAATAGGAGCACATGGGATGCTCACATGGAAGGTGGGACCCACCTTGTTTCAATTAACTATTTGGTGGATTGATAACTCTTATGTAATGCATGTCTAGTTCCTACAAAATAGGGATTGATAATTACAATGTGTGGAGTGTCACTATCAATTTAGTATTAGTTCAATATCAATTCAGTTCAATTCAGTTTAATTATGGTTCAGTTATCTTCAGTTGCATGTAGTTAGTTTGAGTTGCATGTAGTTGACTTCAATTAACTTCAGTTGCATGACTAATGACTTCAGTTGCATGACAGATAATGGGTTGATAATCTCAGTTAGCAGTGGATGATCAATCATGCATGATGTTTTGCATGAATGGTGGAGAGATATGTTTCAGTTAATTCAGATTGACTTGGACCCACCTTGGGGGCACCAAAGTTGGCATATTTCAGTTAACCCTTTTGCATGAGAAGATATTTACAAGGCTTAGTTGAGTGGGGCCCATTCATGGATGCCAACTTTGAGGAGATGCTTACAAGATATCTTCAAAACCAACAATTAGTTAAGTCTTCAGTTTGGGACAACCAAATTGATGAAGGACTTGGTTTGATTTTTTTTTCATGGAAGAACTCTACTTACACAAGAATGGCATAGATATTTGTGAGGAGCTTTATCCTCTTGTAATTTTCAACTCTTTGGAGTTTACAATGTTCATAATTTTCTATTTAATTGCAACAAGTTGAAGAGAGTTCAATAATTTGGTTTTTAGGTTTGCAAGTTGAGCTTGTGCATGTGTGAGGGTTTGAAGCATGGCATGGGATGTGTGGATTCATGTTTGGTCACATCGAATGCATGGATAGCTTGTAATTGCAAAAAATGTATGAGAGTTTATTTCAAGTTGTGAAGAAGGATTTTTGAAGGCAAGGAAGCATATTAAATCAAGGATTGATACAATATTATTGTAATCTTGTTCTAAGGTTAAATAATACAAGCACTATTGATTTTGGTGGTGGAGTTTTTTCCCAAAAGGGTTTCTCCACGTATATGTTGTGTCACTTCTATCTTCTTGTCTCATTCTTCTACAATATTTTGTCTCTTTCTACAATTGATAAAATGAATCTAATTAAATTAATCATATACAAAGAATTGTGAAAAAGAACATGATTAAATCTACAATCTCATAGGTTTACAAGTTTTAAGTTGCAATAATTACCTCCAATTTTCAACAAAATGGAGCTTGGTAGAGAATAAGAGCTTGGAAGGAGTTGTGTGTGTGCTTCATCAATCTTCTTCAAATGTTTGATTTTTTTGAAAGGTAGGTATCTTGTCCTTTTTGTGATAGTTTTGTGAAAGATTGTATGAACATGAATAGAAATGAATTTTATGTGTTTGTTGTTGTTGTGTAGTGTTGTTCTTTTGTGATGTTGTGTTGGGCTTGGGTAGTTATAATGGGCTCTCCCATTTGTTCAATAGCACTCCATGTGTTGGAGTTTGAGTGGGTAAGACCTCCATAGGGGTAGTTTCTTGTAGGGTATGTGTACCCATTAATTTTGGTGTAAAATGAAATTTGTTTTTGTGTGATTATGGTGAAATAGAATGAAGGATTATGGAGAATGTTTGGAGTTGTTATTTGGAAATATGGGAAAAAAAAAATTGATTTATTTTTCTCCCCATCAAGTGTGTCCATCACTCCTATCATGGGTTATAGAAGATAACCATTGTGTTAGTATTCCATCTAGGGGTTTATGGGGTGTTTTGTGAGTTTCTTAGCTAGAAAAATGGTGTTGTTGTTTGTGTGTGACCTATGTTAATGTGCACTTGGTTACCTTTTTGGTCTTCCAAGCTTGGGTGTGGGCTATTTATAGTCCTAAAATTGGAGGTGAGCCCCCATTGGCCAATGTAAAATTGTTTCCCTTCTTGTTTTGTGTGTAGGTTTGAGGATTCACATAATGAAATCTACTACAATGGAGAACCATCTTTGTTGTGCATTGTGTTATTGTATCTAAATTGTGTAAATAACTCATGGGAAGGATTTTTTATGTACAATTGAGAAGTGTTGTGCTAAAGATTATCCTATTTACACTTATTATTATTATGAAATAAAATATTATATTGCTTGAAATATGATTAATATCATAATTTGTTTTAAAAATAAGATTAGAAGAATAAAAAAAGATATTAAAAAATGTTTATTACTCATTTCATATTTACCATTGCATGACGATGTGTATGTTATTAAATTATTGTTGAAATGTTGGAGAAAAGAGACAAGTTTATATTATAAATAAAATGGTTCTTCCATGAAATTTCCTTACGTATATTGTAAAATCTTCTGAAGTAGCCCAAAGGATGTGTAAACTATTAAGTTGCAAATGAGAAATATAAACCATTAATATGTACTGTTGATTTTATTACCAAGAAATAGAAGCTATTTATATTGTCATGATTTTAAGAAAATGCATATATGTATAACCATACGTTTTTTTATTGAATATAAACACAGTTGTGTGGTAAGGAATGTTGGGAATTAAATGTGCAGATAATGGAGTTAATAGGAGTTAAGTGACCCGGTACTAGCATGGTAGGAAACCATGAAGTGAATAACAAGTGTTCACCATTAGTCAATGCCAAATTTGGGCTCAAATTTTGTGGATTTTGAAAAATGGTCTAAAAACATTGAGAAATGTGCACAAATTTTCCCTACTAAATTTTTTTCAGGTTGCTAGGTGGACTGTTAAGGGATTGGTAAAAAAAAATTCCAATGTGGATGCTACTAACTTGGACCCCTCACTCAACATCGCCCTACCCACCAATCCCTTACCCTTATGTACTTTATACAAAAATATCTACATGTGAAAAAATTATATATGTGTTTTATTTAAATAGCAATGACCAGATTAAAGAGATTCCTTGATGCTATTTATAGAACATAACATATGGAATAGACTTTTATATATTATTTTTTTTTCCTTTTATGTTATCTAGTAGAGTCTATTAAATGACTTTATTGTTGTAGCAGTTGAATAGGTTATCAAACCCTAAAGAAAAATTAATGAAACAAAAGAATGACGTGAACATTTGGCATAGTGGACCAGCTCACAGGAAATAGGGAAGGGAGACGCCATTCCCTCATAAGCCATAACCTATGGGGTCATGGGGGCTTGGCCTCCCCTCTCACCACCATGGGCATGACCACTTATTCGGGCCACGACCATGGCCATGATTCATACAATGGCCAAAACTTGATCAGACAGCCATAATTAAACCCCCATGGTTATACATTTATTTTCAAAAAATGTACTAATAAACATAAACAATAAAACTTGGAACTAAGTTGCAACTTCGCCATTTCTCCATGGCTTCAAATCTAAGAAACTCCTACAAAAAAAACTCTCTGCCTTTAACCATGCCTCTTGTGAGTCAAACGCCCCGCGCTTTTGGGGCAACCAAATTTATATATATGCAAATGTCCTTGCCAATAATCTTCTTCCATATATCCACCAAACAAACCCTACATCCAGTTGAGCTTTTTCTAATCATAGGCTATGCTTGAGAAAAGGGTCGCCGCCTCCATTTTGCTTCTCCTATGTAGCTAAGGAGAAATCTAACTCAAAAGTTAAGGTTTTGCGTTGAGGTTTCCTTTAAAGATAGGGTTCATTAGGGATGATGCTCCAAAAGGGACCATTGTGCTAAGTGAGGAAATTATACTGAATGGATAAGTTAAAAGAGGTGGCTCGATCTAGTTTTCCTTTTACACGGAAGGCGTTCCCTTGTTGAGGTTTTCAAACTCATTTTTACCTTGAATGGTGTAGATTGCGGGAGATGATGCAAGACAACAATGAATGAGTCTCATTCGTTCACCATTTTTTGCCACTCTTCCACGCTAGTATTGACCTTTCACTTCTCCACTTGCCTGAGATGAACCCGGTTCCATATCCCAATCCTGTTCATTTGAAAAGGACATTTGTATCACAATAAATGCTTCTATTTAGAGGGTGGAAATGTAAATATTTGCGTTGAGAATTTACTCTCGCCACCTTCATTTTTACATGTAAACATCTCTAACTTAGGATTTCTAAAATATCTGATTTGAACGAGTTAGGATTTCTAAAATATCTGCTTTAAAATATTTGTTTCCCTGCACATTTTCACTTGCATCTTGACGTAAGTTTGTTGCCCTAGTTTCATTTTTCATGTTATTATTTATCTTAACCTTATTTTACTATAAAATATTTCTCTGCTCATGTCTGCATAGGTTGTGAATCGTTAGTCTGGGCTTCATGCAAATTCTACACATTTTTCTCCTAGACACCATTCACATAAACAGACGAATTATCTTTAGGTGCGTCAGTATTCTGCAATAGCTTTTTGGGTATTATTTTTTTGGCTCCTCCAAACATTGCAAATTGGTTTCCACTCCTCCAAACTCTTCCTCACTGTATTGACTTGTCACTTCTCCAATTTGGTGCACTGCAACCTGAAAAGAAGGTTTCGACCAAGGTTTTAGAGTATGTTTATTAAAATAAAAATTTAGGTTTAAACATTATGAAATCCTTTACCTTGTAATAAATTCCAAAACATTTAGATGATTTAAATATCCTGGTAGCGATTTTTGCAATAGCTGTTTGGGTATTATATTTTTGGTTCCTCCAAACTCTACACATTAATTTTTGCTCATCCAAACTCTTCCTCACTGTATTGACCTTTCACTTCTCTAATTTGGCGAGCTACAACTTGAAAATAAGGGTTTGACGAGGGTTTTAGAGTATGTTTATTAAAATGAAAATATAGGTTTAAACATTACGACATCGTTTACCTTCTAATTAATGCTTTCTTATATAGTTTTTAGGTTTTATTTTTTATGGTTTATGTGATTTTGTTAGGAGAGATGATTTGATGATTTTTTCAAGAGAGAATAGTTATATGTTGTTTAAAATTTCTTTATTAGGGTTTTTCAGGTGGATAGTACAAAGATTAAATGCCTACAAAAGAATTTTGGAGCAGCAAGAGGATTGTGGTTAAGCATTTTAGAAGTGGAGATGATTTGATAATAGGAAGGAGATTAGTAGCTCTATTTTTGCTCCTAACCTAAGTTCAAAGTTCTCAAGGTTTTCAACTCTGCACATTCATGTACTAAGTTACTAAGATAGGCGAGAAACCTAAAGTCCATCTCTGGCTCTTAATTAGCAAAAGGTAGGGGCTCTCCAATATAAATAAATTGTAGATATATATAGAGTTAAGTGTATGACAGATATGTACTGTCGTGATACAAAAATTTCTAAAATAATAAGCATGGTTCCATGCAGTTGTTTTTCTTTGCTTATCTTTTTAAAAGTGTTGGTCAAAAAATTTAAGAGAGATATCTACTGTCATGATACAGATATTTCTAAAATAATAAGCATGGTTCCATCTAGTTGTTTTGCTTTGCTTATCTTTTTAAATTAGTTACTCAAAAAAATTAAGAGATGTTTTCCTTATCAAATATATGGAGTGAAGTTAGAAAAATCATTACAAATAAAATTCAGAAATAGGAGCTCTAACTTTTTAATTTTAAGTAATTATTTGTGAAATGAATTAACATTAGTGTTATAAAAGCTCGTGCTATAAAATCCATGTCAAAACAGTTGACATGTATCCAAAATGTGAAAGTGTAGGCAATGAACATGCAGAAAATAAACTTTTAGAAGGATTCACATAGCAACTAGCAAGTGCAAAGCCAAGTTCCACAAATTTTGCCACCATTCTGCCTGGCTGTGCTTTGAAATAGGGTATGGACATCTATGGAAGGATAAAGGAAGGAGAATTTTTTTAGATGTTATAGTCTAGGTAGCCTTGATTAAAATGTATGTAAAATGTGGAGGCATAGGGAAGGCACATGGGTGGTTTGTTAGAATGCTTGAAAGCGTTAAAGATAGACAAATAATTGTTATGTTAGTTTTTTTAGTTCCTCTTGTTTCTAAATAGCTCTATAGAGATGATTTTCTAGGCATAGAGCTAGAACTAGACTGAATAGTTGTGAATGTATGGGTATTGTGCATATGGAAGAATGTAACAACATTTTATCCCCTTTCACTCAAATCTAAGAGCACTGCCAATATTTTAGGATATGTACAAAACCTATAGGTTCTGCAAATTCATATTTATGTTCTCCTGCTTGTCTTATAAGCTACCTCCCCTCCTTTCCATCTTCGACAACATCGTCATTATCACCTTTCTCACCAAGAAATCTGTATTTGCAAGTTTATCTTTGTTACTTTTCCCATTTTGAAGTTTTAAGATTTTCATCATTACTCATGTATCATATTTTTAATAGCTTTACTTATAGAAAATGGATTTTCTTTCTATACACAAATGGAATTGTATTTTATAACATATTGACTAAAAAAAACCTTATAGGCAATTGATGGTTAATATGGAAATGTTAATTGTTTTTAAAATTGAATGTTGGTTGTCTTTTTGTTTGCCACTCAGATCAAGGTTATTTTTTTTGTGATAGCTTTCCATGAAATAGTGTTAGTGTGAAAATAGAGGGAGGAGGTGCAACACCTGCAACTGTAATTGCAATTGAGGTGTGTAATTTGAACAATATCTCTGAGTAAATCATTTGTGACTTTAATCAACAAATTAGCATTCGGTTCGAGAATAGATGTAATGATAAATGATAAAAGAAAAAATAATTATTTACACATATTTTGATTTTAAGATTTTAGTTTACAATATTTGTCTTCTTATATTATATGTGTGTTTGCTTAACTTTCCATGCTATAAATTTTACCGATTACCTGTACTGCTACAAATGTTTCTGTACAACAATATTTCAATTATGATCTCTACCTAACACTTAGGATATACAACAAAACACTTAAATTTCTTAGATAGTTTAGATTCCCAGCTTAAACAATTCATCTCATGTTATGTGATTGATGCTAACCATTCAAGCTTTGCAATGGCAAAAATGCAATTTTTTAAGAAGTTGATATTTAAAAAAAAATTGTTGAATGCAATGAAGAAAATTCTTATTAAAATAACTAAAATAAGTAAAATAAAAATTCTTATTTGACCGAAATTCAATAAATGGAGTCAAACATATTGCCAAGCCTTGGTTAAGGATTGGGCCCATGGTGAGATGAAATCAATGAATTATGTGAAATGCAGTAGAGTTGCACTAAGAACTCTTAAGGATCCTTTGTTTATTTGGTAGTATGATTGGATTAGATGAATTACAAGATAAAATCTAAATACATAGTTTTTTAATTCATGTTAATCTTCACATACACTGATTGATTGCTCTGAAGTAGTTTAACAACATTTTTGATAGAAAAAAAAAGTTAAAACTATGGAAATATAATGTCTTTTGAAGTAGTTTAGCAACATCCAAATGAACCAACACATAGCCTAGAAACCAAGATACATAATCATATAATCAATTTTTTGTACTACCAAATTCAAATAAAGATTACATTTCTCAAAAATATTTTCTATATATTTAATTGAAACGTTTGTTTCACACATTGTTAGTTTGATCTAATGTTTGTAAAGTGCATCATCTACTACATAGTTCTTGTAATGTGTTAATTCCTTTGTAATTAATTTCCATGTTTTTCTCAATCATTTACTTGCTTACCTTCTTATGTTGTACTTCAACTTATACGTATATTTCATCCACTCATGCCAAGTCATGGCTACACATTCAAATACTCCTATACAACCAAGCTCCTCCATTCCAGTGCATCCAACACTAGCAATATCAGAGTCATTGTCTATTGTTGATAAACCTGACTCTGTTTACACAACCGTTCAACATCTTACTGCAACTGTATCAAGTAGTTACCACGGCATCATTGACAAACTCCAACTTGCATGTCAAACAACAAGTCCTACTGAAGAATTAGATGTTGAGATGCTTCAGGCCTTAGTGTCAACTTACCAATCTAGCTGCACAAAACTAGAGGGATTGTGCAATTTCCTAAGGGAGATTAAATTTGATCAACACTATAATACTGCTATAGCACCCACAATAATCAATGTGTTTCAAATTTACCTTGATAGCCTATAGTGCACTCTAAGTTTTTTTTTGTGCCTATACTATGCCTACTTATGGCTACAATGTAAAGAAACTAGATAGGGGTAAAAGCACAATAGTGTGTCACACTTTTGGTCAAATAAATGGTTTTGAGAGAACTATTTTCGGTCAGAAAATATTCAATCGAGTGGCTTTCGACCGAAACCATGTAGCACTGACGTGGTAGGTACCTTTTCGACCGAAGAGGTTCCGGTCGAAAGCCACTCTACTGAATATGTCAAGCCAAAAACATGAAAAAAGTGAGTGTATTTGGTATTTATAGATTGGAAATATCAAGAAATTTTTGGTCAAGTATGTTTCGGTTGAAACATGCTCGACCAAAACATACTTGGCTGAGCATGTCTAGTTGGCATCCTACTTGGCAGCCAACTCACCTTTTTTCAGAATTTTCTGAAACATTCAACTTTGGCAGAGTATTTCTCTAGTCAGAATGATTTTTCTGGAAAAAAAAAAAAAACCCTTTTGTAGAGCTCAGAGGGGTGAATCCATATATATATATATATATTTAATATTTTGATTAGTTTTAATATATTTTATTTTTAAAGCAATGCAAGTAGGTTGTTAAAATTTAAAAAGAAGTTGATTAGAATTTTTTTTCAAAATAGTAAAACATATTAAAAAATAAATAAATCTTATATGAGGCATAAGAGGAGAGTCTTCTTCAAAAGGGTATAATTTTTTTTTTGAAAATGATTAAAATAATTGAAAATAGTTGACGGCCCATGAAAACTGTCAAATTCTGACATGTTTAAATTTAAAACGCAATTATGAGAAAAATATACATCAAAATTTGTTTTTCTTCTTCCATGCACAAGATATTGAAGTTACCTATTTGGAGAAAAAAATTAGGGAGAAATGAAGTTTTTTTCAATTTGTTTCTTGACGACCCTTGAAGTCACTCTTTTCTAAAATTTTCAGCATTCCAAAATCTGTCCTTAAATTGATAAAAACATAATAAAAACAATTTTATAAAAAATTTAAAAAATTACAGTAATAAACTTCATCAAAAGTTCTAAATTTCATTAATTTACACCATTTTGAAATTCAAAACATAAAGACCACTTTTATGTGGTTGAAGTTCAGAATTTTTTTTGCTATTGGTCGATTCCTTTATAAAGTGTGACACAGGTTTGTGTTTTTACCCATAGCCTTCTATAGTCATCTTTAATATGCCATTCTAATACAACGATTGTAAATATTGTCTCGAACAAGAAAAATACTACAAATTTTCCTTGTAATTTCTTTTGCTAGAAGAGCTTCAATATTAACAATATATTAGTTTAGCATGCAAATAAATGGTCTTCTTTCAATTTTCATTCTTTCAAATTATACTTTAGTAATTACTTATAAGCTTGTTTCCATATTAAAGTTGTAGGTATTTGTAAATCTTAAAAACTAAACACATAATATGTTGATAAATATTGTTTTGAAATAGAAAACTCCAAGAACATTTTATACTATATAGCTTGCATAAAATTTAGCTCATTCACAAACCATTGGGTTGATAAACATGTACACAAACTATGTGATCGTATATTATAAAGCCTACACTTCCCTTCTTTACCTTTCATTTGTGGTTTTCCACATTAACAACAATGTTACAATTAAGAAGCACCTTTATTTTACTTGTCAGAATAGCCAATTCTAACACACAACTTTCCCGCAGGCACAAAACTTCAACTTTCTTTCACCTTCTCAATGGCAACTCTAACTCCAAATTCCATTGAAGAAATTCTTGTAGGCATGTTTGATCTTGACCCTTCATTGCAGGTTACATCCATAGACACTATACAACAGGGCCATCCAATAGATGTTAAATACCTGGTTCAACTCTCAAATGGTGTCCACACCCACCCAACTTTGCTTCCTAGCCAATTCAACAATCTTGTTGTTGAAGAAGCTACGGTCACTAGGTCTATTGTCCGTCTTAAAGAATATACATTGAAGGTGTTCGACAAATACACATATGTCCATCCATACTCTGTTTTTGAATATTACTCTCATTCATTGATGTTATTTTCCTAAAACATTTACGTCATTCGATTGCAAGGCTATAATTATCAATAGTCTTGAAATGGTCTCAAATAAAGCAACACTCGTTGGCACTCCAACTCCTCTTTTGTAGGCTACAAGTCATTTTCCATCTACTAGCTCCTAGGGCCCAATTGGTTTACACCAAGACGTAAGCTTTATCCAACAACCAACTATATCTCCTTTTGAAATACTTCCCATCAAAACTTTAACCCCATACTATAAGTGTTGGTCCATTGAGGCTAGAGCATTAACAAAGATTCCAATCCATGAGTTTCACAATGCTGACCAAGAAGGTAAAGTTTTTGGTTTTGAAATCATTGACAAAGTGGGTTTTGAAATACATGTCACATGCTTCAATGAACTTGTTGATGAGTTCTACAATGTTGTGCACTCTAATAGTCTATACATTATTTCTAATGGTCACATAACAGTTGCAAATACAAAATATAGTAACTCAATGAACCCATTTGAAATTTTCCTACTAAACTCATCAACAATTACTCCTTCAACATGTGTAGACTCTATAATACCCATGCATAGCTTGCATATCAAGATCATATATTCCCTACTATCACTACCTATTCATTCCCTTGTTGATGTTCTTGGCATACTTTTATCTATCTCCCCTGCATCGACCATCTGTAAGAGAGATGGAACCGAAACATTCAAGTGTACTACAACAATCATAGACATGTCATGCTTGACCATTGATGTAACACTTTGGGGTCGTCATTATGAATTTGAAGGAAAGGAATTATCTAGTTTTCCTTTTCTACCAACTCCTCCAATTATCTTGATCAAATCTGGATGTATAACCTCCTGGCATGGAAAATCTCTTGATACTATATTTGCAACTACAAGTGTAATAAATCCACAATTGTTATAAGCTTCAACATTGCACAACTGGTATGCCAATGTATGGAATGAAATGCCTTCCATTTCCCTCTCAATAGATCATATTTCTTCCAACAAGTTTGCAAATCCAATTGACATCGCATTGATCAACAATACAAACTCTCCAGAGAAAATAAATGTTTGCGTAAAAGCAAGCATATCAAAAGTCCATTTGGACAACTTTTATAACCTCTCTTGTCCTCTTATGATGGGAAATAAGAAATGTAAGAAGAAGGTTGCACAAAAGAACCTCAATAGCTTTCACTACCTAAAGTGCTCTATTGATCTCCTTGGATGTGATTTTAGCTACATGGTAAAAGTGGATTTGGACAATGGAAGAGGTGCTCTTCTTAAATTCACAACATTCGAAGGACCCGCAAATAGCTTGTTTGGTGTATCTGCTGAAAATATTCAACTACTAGTAGTAGACTAGTAGAACTTGATGCTACTAAACACGTGCTAGATCAAGTTCTTAGGCACCATTTTTTCTTTGAAGTGGCCATCACAATGAATTAATTTTTTGGGAAATAAATACAAAACTTTGTAATTATAGTGATAAAACCTATTTAAAGTTTGCAAGTACCTCTTAGTTTTGATAATACTATATAGTCTTTGCTTATGTTGTACAACTTCTACTGCTGTCAATGGCACCATCTGTAACCATGTGTGCCTACAATTATAAATAAATTGAATACAATTTATTTTTTGATATGACAATTTTATCTTGTGCACTTGTTTCGAAATATGATTTCTTGTTTTTACAAGCTATGTATTCCAATTAATTTTTATTCAATACAAAGGATTATTACTTCAAGCATTATTCCTGCTAATTTTACACACCTAACTTATACATGTGCTTTCAAATTTTTCATTAATTACTGCAAATTAATATTGCATTGCTTTGTTCCCCAGCAACCCCTATCATAGAAAACCAAGCTAAAAGTATGGAAGCACAATGATATCGTCGTAATCATTCGAAACATTTACGGTACCATGCAAATAAGGATTCTATAAATGCATGAAGAAGAGAAAACCATCACAATCACCTTGCAAGCTCCTCCACATCCCCACCTTGTCTTTCAAATAACCCCTCCCCATTATAGCCATCCACACCTCAAATGTAGTCTACATTACACCCTAGTTCATCCTTCGAAAACCACCATCATCTACTATTTCCAACAAACTATTACATCGCTAGGAATTCCTTCCATTCAAAGTTAGACAACCTATCAAACATTTCAACATGCCAAGTATGCATGGAATGATATCCAAGAATAAAAACTAGGCTATTAAATGGTAGTAGTGCTTGTTCAAGATGCATTTCAAAAAAGAAAAAAAAAATGGCAATCGCTTCTCAAAGTGGAACAACATGGACCCTAGAGAGCAACCTGCTTGTTTGCAATGCCAATCTTAGATCGAGGAGATCCTTATAGCAAGAGTCAACCCTATCCTCCAAGTTACTTATGCAAGAGGGGTCCAACTAAAATACAGTAGTCACACAATTTTTTTTCCTCAGGATATTACAACCATTGCAAATTACTTTCCACGTCATATACATGACCTAGATATACTCATAGTTAACAAAAAAAATGTTGATTCCCAATAGTACAGTTTCTATGTTTGCAGAGCACATGTTCACGAGGCTTTGCAACATAAGGTCTGTAATGACCCTTACTACAAAGATGTCCAAATAGATGAGGCCTCTCTCTTATGCTTGCCTATTGGGTCCACTGACATCTCTAATATTTTAAATGCAACAACCTCAACTTCAGACCCCCTTGATGTAAGTTTCATGGAGACGGATAAAACAACCGAAGAACAATTGCAAGAGAGTGTGCGAGCAAAAAAATCATTTGTGGTAAACATGCCCCCTGCATGTACAAAAGTGCAAGAATTGCGAGCCTTGTTGCAGTTAGGGGAAGGATGCCCAACCCCTACTATTGATTGGACACCCATTTCTCTTACACCCATCAATGAATACAACATTGGAGGATTGTTTGTTATGGCATTCCCAACATTGTTTCCAAAGGGTAGAGCTGCATTCAATCAACAAACTATGAAAGAGGTCAAGCTACATGAATATGCTCTCCATCTACTAAGATACCATGATAATAGGTTCAACCAACACCCATGATTTAGGTACTTCATACTTAATATTCTTATGCGTCACCGTAGCTAGGCCACAAATTTTGTATTTGTTCAAAAACACCTAGAAAGTATACCACTAACAACAATACTTTCCTTGCACCAAAGACTTAAGGACCTCCCTAATGAACATCTTGCAAACCAAGTAATGCGGTTTGGGTAAAAAATCCATGGAACACGCCCATTTTGGACTCACCGTAGGGGGAGCTATTTGACATGGTTATTCAAGTTGGTTGCCTAACTCTATTCTTCACCCTTAGTGCAATAGATACTAAGTGGCTAGACTTACACAATGTCATTTCGTCTACCGCACCAACAAATCCTAATGCTACTGCTCGGTGGAGGATCTAAAATATAGTGCAAAACCCACACCTCTACACTTTACTGCATTTTGTGAGGAGCTTTTGGAGAAGATTCTTTGCAAAAATGACTACTATTACAGGTACACATATTCCACATCATTTATATTTACTTGCTTCATACATCATTCACTTAATAACATCTCCTATGTGTAGATATGAATGTAAACGCCATGACTCTACACATGTCCATAGTTTCCTTTGGCTCAAAGACGCACCTGATATTGCCAAACTACAATGGAATAATCTTGCATTAGTACAAAATGCAATCAACTACATTGAGAAATATGTCTCTGCTTGGAACTCGCATCCCCACCAAAGCTCAAATGAAAGAGTTCCATGGTCTACCTTTGACAACCCCTGCTTAATGGACATAAGAATGATTATGTTGTCGAACCCTTCAAATGACTACAATGAACTACTCAACTTTGTTCAACGTCATACACATTGTACCTTGCACACATGTTTGCGAAGAAAAGGAGCTATAGTTGAATGCTGCTATAAATCCCCTTAGACCATGCAATACAATTCAAGCCTGTCAAATGAGAGTGGCCAGCCAAAGCACACCCCTACTCATAATGATGGCTGATTGAATCTTCACAACCCCACTATCCTCTCTATTTGGCAAGCAAATGCAGATTTCTAGCCCATTCTCTCACTAGATGTAGTGCTCAAATATATAGCAAAATATGTCGCTAAATCAAAAACTAAATCTGGAACATATCATGCAATGCTTTCTCATATTTCTACAAGTTTTGATCTTGACAAGCCAACACCAATAGCTTTTAGAAAAATGGTTGTTGACAGCCTTGTTGATTGTGATATTAGTGCTCAAGAAAGTTTCCACCTTTTATTAAAACTACCACTCTACTTGTGTAGTCAAACGTTTGTTTCTTTAAATGTAAACCAAAAAAACTATCAGCGCGTTCCACTCTTAGTCGTATCCACATCATCAGACACAAACTAAATTGATGCATACATGGCACACCCTATTTGTTTGGACACATTGCCATTGATTGATGTCACTCAAAAATGGAGCTTCAAAACAACTTGTAAAGCGAACCAATGGAAAGAGTGTTCCTCTAAAGCAATTGTTCGAGTCTCCCCCCATTTTAAAAGCATTCCTCCTAAGGATGACCAAAGTTTCCACGACTTCTATTGGAGTGAATTGGTTCTCTACAAACCATTTCGTAACATTGCATTTGAACTTGGTTCGTCCAAAACTCAAATTGTGGCACAATGGGAGAGGATGGCGTGCACTTACCATCCGTGGCATGTGTGATGCACTCAACTAGATACGACCTCCAATACAAACCTAGGCTCTCCTTCGGACAATGCAAAACCCCCATATTAATGCAACCAATCCGAATGGCAAGTGTTATCAAGTGTACACCCAAGCCATGCACTCTAGTTGGATGCGCTTGACATGCTAGGTAACCATGAAATAGACCTTAACCACTCATTCCGCAAATCAATAGAGCACAGTACAACATTTAACTTCGTAGACTCAAACTGCACAACATATCAAGTCCCCTACCACCCATTGTAAATTCCCAACATGACCTTTCATTGGAACAATAGAAAACACTGGATTAGTGTTGTCACACCTATCCTCCACCACTTACCAGCCATCACTCAAAACAATATTTTAAGGAACTATAGGAACTGGAATGTCACACCTAATAAAAAAATCAAGTTTGAACTCAATTGTTCAGCTCCAAATGGTCAAAAATCACTATTACTTCTTGCACCAACAAGTGTTGCAGCATTCAACATTGGAGCATCAACAATTCATTATGCACTTCACATACCCATCAAAGAGATTGCCCCCTTGCAAGGCCAAACACTAGCAAGCTTCCAAGAGAAAATGCACTTCATTTGCTACATTCTGATAGACAAAATGAGTTTCATTAGTCCAAAGTTTCTTAAACGCATCGACTATCGCTTGTGTGAAGCTTTCTCAGCACACAACCATAGCTCGTTTAGAGGCCACTCAATCTTGCTCTTTGGAGACCTTGGCCAACTACCACCGGTCAAAGATATTCCTATGTACTCTTCTACTTCCTACAAGGGGACATTATGGAGGAGATTTCAAATAGTTTTTACACTCAACAAAATATTTCGTCAAGTCGGAGATGATCCCATTCAACTTCTATTCCATGATCTCTTATGCAATTTAAGAAAGGCTGAACCTACTATTGCAGATTGGAAACTGCTAATGTCAAGGTCAAGCTCCACACTATCATCTACAAAACAAACTACTTTCTTACCATCCATACACCTTTATGCAACCAATGAAAATGTCTCACTCAATAATAAGCGCATGATGTTGTCTCTAGCGCAACCCCTTGTCATAGCCACTATAGAGAAAATAAGGAGCTCTTTCAACTCCAGTCCAAATGATGAGCAACTCCAATCTAAGATTCTACTATGTGTTGACCAAAAGGTTATGTTATCTTGTAATATGTGGACTGATACTGGCCTTGTTAATGGAGCTCTTAGCATAGTAAAAAAAATTGTGTACAAGGAGAGCGAAAAACCACCCCAACTCTCCTTGTTTGTTGTTGTTCGATTCCAGAATTACATTGGGCCTGCCTGGGATCCAAAATATCCCAAAGATGTCCCTATTACCCCTTTGAGTCATGGTGGTCACCACCAAATTCCACTTAAAATGGCATGGGCCTTAACCATCCACAAATCATAAGGACTTACACTTGAAATGGCCACCATTGACATCAACAACATTGACCGACAGGGCTTGACATTCACAACAATTTCAAGAGTCGCTCACCTCTCTGGCCTTCATATCCACCCCACATTCACATTTGAAAGGTACACATTCATGAAACAAAGCCCTTCTGTTGCACATAGAATTAGTGAGGAAGATCGATTATCAACACTATCAACATCAACCACTTGAAATTCTCCAATTCTTTTCACTAGTAAAATAGTACAAGTATATTCAATAATTACTTATTCCTTTATCTTCCAATGACTACATTTTTTACTGCTTACATAGTTCTTTGTACTTTGAGTATCCAATCTCTTCCTTGCTTTCCACATTTGATTTGTAGGCCCAACTTCAAAGCTGCATACCTACCAGGATTGACTCTTTCAGCACAACTCAATCGACATACAAGGAGTCTTCCACCATCTTTTATTGAAGCATATTTCATCCTGCAAAGAGTGGTTATCTCACTAGCTATTTTTGTTCATAATGATAAACCATTACTTATTTACAAATCTTCCTGCACCTATATATAGTGCTCGTCATGCTATGATTGGTTTCCAATTTTGTTATAGAAGATATCAAATGTATGCACATGTGACCGGTGGCTCTACTTCTAACATACCTTCATCTTGTAAACACTTTACAGAATTGGAATTACAAAGTACTGGTTGTCTAAACATGAAATTAGCCAAATTCAACTATTGCAATTGATTCTCTTTCTATCCGGTAAAAATGATTTATTCTACTAAATTTGTTTAACAAGAAACACAACCATTCACATAATGGTGCAAAAGATATATTCTTAAACCTTGAAGTGCATTTTGCAGTATGAGCATCAATGGGTGGGAGTCCATGATACTGTTTGTTTTTTAGGTTGCAACAAGGTGTGTACTGCTACATATTTAAAAATTTGAATACAACTACTTATATGTTATGAAGGCATGCCCAACTCAACTCAATTGTGTGCATGTAGTATATGAAGCATCATCCATTTATCATCCTTGCATTCCCATGATTTTGTATACAGTTCCCACTTTATTGCCTAGTGGAGTTTATATTCTTGTTGTATGTTTTTCCTCTCTTTGAACCTAGGAAGTTTAGTCATTCTATTTAAGTTTCTTATTGCTATATTAAAACATCAAGACTCTAAATAAGTTTATACTGTTTTGCAGAAAATGTTGCAGTATGACCCTGCCAGGAGGATTTCAACTAAGCCAACATTGAACCACCCTTACTTTTATGATCTTCACAAGTCTCACTTTTGAGAATTTGTTTGATATTTCTATTGTACCTACTCTTTCATACAAATTAAATTTTATAATTTTCTATTCACAGTTTTCCAGAGAGGATTCTGAACATATGCATTACTTTCAAAATTAGCAGATTCCCAAAAAACTTTACAATTATTTTTGAAATCTTCCTTTGTTACAACTTGAGAAAAGGGAAGGAATAATTTAATCTTTTCATTCTATTAATTGGAATATGGAACAACATAGTTACATGCATTAGTTGATATAATTTAAGATATCATATTATGATAAGATTGATTTTTTTGGTGATGTTTGAAATTTATTCCAAGTCTTGCAAATCAGGCTCTAAGATTTTGATCAATTATGTGTTATATGAAAATTATGGACAAATGCTCTCCCAATATTTAGCATTTTATTTTGTGACTTCTAAAGTTGTTTAAATTCTCTTTTGAATTGAGCTTTAGCCTAAAAGTTTTGAGAAAGCAAGCCTTTTGACAGTAATGGACAAATAAACCCTCAATTCTAGACAACATTTTATGTAAAATATCAAATTTGCTTCAATCTTCTCAACTTAAAAAATTGATATTTACATATATGTGAGGTAAATGCCAGATTTGATTCAGTTATATGTTTTAAATTTAATATTTTCTTTCTACAAATTCAACATATCCTTCTACAAATTTAACATGTTTTGTTTAATATTTTCTTTGATGTTTTTGAGGTTTGTAGATATGTTTTTGGTCTATTTAGAATAAAGGTTAAGAATATTAAAACTTTCTTTGTGTCTAAAAATTATGGTGTATGTAATGTTTGTTGGCTCATTCATTCATGTATGGACGCTTTTCTGCTTCACTTTGTCACTACAGTTTCATGTTATCTAGACTTAGGATTTCATGTTATGGGAAGTGCTTCACTTTGTCACTGTAGTTTCATGTTATCATTATCCTTTGTAAGATTTTGTGTTTATGTTACTATTTCGCTTTGATTTATTTATGATTGTTAAAAGTTGTTTTGGTTAGCAGATGTCATGTTGTTATCTTATTACTCTGTATTTCTCAACACCACTTCTATAGTTCTTTCAATAGTTTATTCTTATATATTGTAATTTATTTTTTACTATTATCTTATTACTCTATATTTCCAAGTAGCACTTCTACAATACTTTCAGCAGTTTATTTTTAGAAATTAACTACAACAAAGGACTTGTAGTTTACGGCTCTACATAACTCTTCCCATTTATTAATAAATACATTTAATAGAAAATATAACTTTAATGTCTTTGGCGTACCCATTGCACCCCAAGGTGCGATTGTTAATTTTTAATAATCTTAACCTTTCTTAAGTAGGAATTTATATTTTATTGGACTTCGCTAGGGTAGTCTAGCAAGGAAAACCGTTGTAAACTCTTAACAAAATTCCTTTCAAAAAAGGGGATTCAATTAAGAATGCCAATTAATTTATTTGCAAGGAATTGAAGATTGTTTCGTTATGATGCTAATAACTTAAATTAAATCCAAAAAAATTAATGATTGGAGAGGGTGGTAAGATGGGTTGTGCATAAAAATTATGATTATATTTAGTTAGTTTAAGTTTCTTGTCATTAGAAATGAAAGGAAACATAGTCTTTGGTTGATTATCAATCTATTAAAGGAAGTAAATTAAATTTGTGTTACAGTTATGAACTTTAAGTTAATTTATAATTTTATTAAATTAAATTTCAAAAATTGAACTTCATAAAGAGAAAACTGATAGCGATATTTTAATTTTGTTGAATTAAATTATTAAAATGTAGGGAAGAAGGGATTGTTCAAATTTCTCCTTTAAACAGTAAATCCTTTAAGGGTTAGTATTAACCTAATATTTTGGTGTAGAAAAAAATTTCTTTTGAAATCAATTAATTAATTTTGGACAAAATGATTAATTAAAAAATTAAACTACTGGTGTTTATAATGAAGATTGAAAGTTTCCCGTGTAGCTAATAAATTGAATGCAAGAAAGGAGAAAATTATTTAAAATAAATAATTTTGTCGAGCTTAAAATTGTTAGGGTTAAAATTAAACATTTGTGATATTGTCAAAATGAAGAGCTTTAATGGCATCTTGTTACATTGAGCTAAACAACCAATAGATATAAAGTAATTAATTTAAATCATTCTAGAATTAGAAATCAATTAATGAAGTGATAAATTAACCATTAAAGTGCTTATTTTCTAAATGTAATTAGATTGGATGATTTAGCTAACCTTAGGCATTAGGTCTTGTATTAAGGACTTGACCTCCTCCATTTCACATGGAAGACCTTAGAGGGATTTATCCTCAAATTGATTTCCCTTGAGGTGTCTTGTCTAAGACTCCTAACCCTAACTAGGTCTACCTCCAACATAGGGTGTGGAGTGGGTTTCACCACACCCAAATATATTTTCCCCTTTCCTCACCTTTTAGGTGGTGTGCTTGTAATTGGCATGTGTGTGCAATGTCATCATGTGTGCACATTAGCATATCACGTGGAGTATGATATAATGTGGAATCGTTAGTTTGGCAACAACAAAAAATGGCTTGTGTCTATATCCACAAGTTAGAATGTGAGCATGAAAAGATGCCTTTTTGGTTGTAGTTGCAATGCCCCAACCATGAGTAAAGACATCATTCAAGAACACCTGCATGTTCATACTACATCTAGTACCATTAAGGTGAACTTTAAAGATGACGAGCTCGAAGAGATTTGTTGGAGTAATTAGGATAATCAATTGATAATTAATTATTCATTAATTAATTATTAAGTCCCTTATTACTTTAGTTCACTTAAGCTAAACTTAGGAGTGCTTTTTTAATTATTAGATTGGGCTAATTATAGGTCTAGTTGTCTCATTACATGAGATTAAGACACTTTTCACAATCTAATGCAATCCTTATCTAGGGTTTTCTTTTTTATGCTTTTATAAGTATGCAAATTCATTGTAATCATTCAATTCAAAACCATTTAGGTTAATACATAGCAAAACAGTTGCTCTTCTAGATTCAATATTTTCTCTCTTGGTTGCTTAAATCAGATGCTTTGATGTTTCTTTTGTGATAGGATAATTTCTTGCAGGCGATTTCTCAGTGTTGTGGACTTCAATCATCAACTTCAACATGGTTTCAAGGATCTAGATCTATAGCCTCTTGTCTGAATTTTGAGAGATTTAGCTTTGAGAGAAAAATCGATCATCTTAGGATGAAATGAGCATCATTGTTGCGTCTAGAATGATTGAAAACCTAAGAAATTCCTATCATTTGGTCAGATATGGTGAAGTCCAAAAAAAAGAAAAAAAATAGTAGGCAGAGGTCAACGCGTGGGAATCTGTATGACCATATGGCCCTGCATGCGACCCCAGGCTACCATTAATTTTCGTGTGCAAGTATTTTCATTCTAGTTTTTTTAATTTTCTCATAAAATAAAAAAATATAGTAGGCTTTTGAAATCAAAAAAGAAAATAAAAAATAAATTAAAAAAATATTTTAAAAAATAAAAGGCAAAAAATATCATTTTTTTGATTGGGCATGGTACATAGTATCCTAAACTAGTTGTAGGCTTTAAAGCCCACACAATACGCTTGAGCGATGGTCACATCAAAGCCGCCCCACAAAAATTTGGTGGCCTCTTATTCAATCAGCAACCTCCTTTTTAGCCTCTCAGCAGCAGTTTCAAATTTTAGGAATCTTAAATTTTTCCTTCAGTGGCTTTAAAATTCCTAATCGGTGGCTCCATAATTCGAGTAATCCATTATAATCAATGGCTGGAATTTTTGACACATGCACAACATACCAACGATCAACCTTAGTTAATGCACCACAAGGAATATTCTCTAACAAAAAAAGCATATACTGTGGAGTCTTATTTTGCAAGCGACCAAGCGTTTTTCGACAAAAGGAATATTTTGTAAATATGTTGTTGACATCACGCTAACATCATATGTGCAAACAATCGTATGACCCCTCCTTGCCCCCTCTCAGCCCTCATTTGGCCTAAGATAATTTTTTTTTCTTTTTGCCATAACTTAGGCATATAGTGTCAAAATCAGGCAAATGAGATATCATCGGAAAGTTGGTTCCGTGAACTTTCCAGTGGTGCAGGTCTCATTATCATATTTTCTTATTGGTTCCTATTATTCTCAGTCAAGTTAGATCTTCATTTTGCACTTTTGAGCTCACAAATTTTTGCTTGTATCTTTGATTTTTCATGATTCAAGCGACGTTCGAAAGAAATTTCAAAAATATTTAGATCTATTCATGCACTTTTTCCATAATGTACCCCAAGTACATTTTATTCATTTTTTTGTGTTTTCACATTCTGCTTAATTACTTGGATGTCTTGGCATCTAAAAAGGATTTGTTTGGGTAGGAAGACATATTTTGATCTACTCTATGAGTAGTGAGGCTATTAGTCTTTGATTTTTTCATTTGAGTATCATATGGGGTTTTTTGTTCATCCTTCTATGATCAACTTGGATAAGGATAACTATGAGTCTTAGTGAAATGGCATCCTAGCACATCTCAGGTGGCTTGATATTTTGCCTTATCTTTATGGAATCATACCTACACCAGACACACCAGGGAGTTTATCAATATGGGGTATCATCTGAGATCATATTGTAGGGGTTATATGTTCTAGTGTTGATCTTGACACTATGTGTGTTGTATCAGACATTGAATGTCCCCACACACTTTGGACATGACTTTGGGAGATCTGTGGAGACCCTCATATCTTTCCATACCTAGAGGATCCTACTGTAGATTATCTCATCCCTCTTGCAAATGCAGATTCCATACCCTTTGATGATGATACTTTAGAGGAGATTGAGTATATCACAAGTCTTACATGTTCTAATGGTTCAGGGACTTGTCTTCATGTTCCCACTATTTAGATTGAGACTACATCATCATCTTTTGTTGTTCTTGATCAGCTTGGTATCGCCACATCCTTGGCCCCTATTGGTTTAGTACAATAGGACATCATATATATTTTAGACATAGCTACATGGGATTTGTATCTTTAGGCATATCATCCTTGTTTGTGGATTCCTATATTGAAAATCTAGAGGATTACTTTGAGGACATTCATCTCCTCTTTGTTGACAACCACATCAATGTTGTCCCACCATCTTCATCGCCTTTGTAGCTTGTTCTAAATCATTCTTCACAAGATTCTGGATTGGCATCATTTCTTTTTGACATGTGGACATGTGAGCACTTGTAGTGCCCCTCCATGATTCACCCTTTCATGATGTTTGATAAATATTGCTTTGGGTTGTTTGAATTAAATTGGTTTAATAATGTTGTTTGATTAGTTTTTGAATTAAATAAATTATTAACTAAACCGTGTTGATAAATAGTATTTGAGTTGCTTTGGTTAATTAATATATTAAATTAAATTATTAAGTTATAAAGTATTTCAATAATTAAATATAAATATATTATTATTAATGTTGGATTTTAATAAATTAAAAGGTGGGAAAATATTATAATATAAAATAAAATATTAAATCGGAAGGAGATAATGGACAATCAACTAAAACAATTAAATAGATAGAAAAAGATTTATTCAGAGCACATGTATGACTTTGAACTGGTCGTTGTTTGGAAACTTGTTATTTTGCGAGATTTTTATCTAATTTTTGTGTTCGAAAATCTTACAGCTTCTTTTTGGAATAATAATAATTATCTTTTGGGGGAGATTGTGGGGGAGGATTGATTTTTGTTTTCAAACAGAGAACTTTGTCTGCAAGAATAATCTGTTGAATAATTGTTTTGGATTGATTATTTTCAAAATAGGATTGGGGGAAAATTGTTGAAGATTAGATTAAAGTTTTGTAGAAACGGATTGCTATAGACATAGAATTCAATCTTAGCAATGGGTTTTGTTTTAGTAGCATTGGAATCCAGGTTAGCTATGTCTCTATTCTTATTTCGTATATATGTTTAATGTAATAGGAATTCGTTCTCTCTCTGTTGTTGCAAGCGATTGATTGTTCATCTTCTTGTGTGTTGTTCAATGTTGAATCTGCACTCCATGATAGAGTTTGATATTCTTGTGTTATTTTCCATTTGCACTTGCTTGAAAAATTTTGAGGTTTCTCACCGTTTGTTTGTCTCCTCTCTTTCCCCTACATTCACTATATATTTGTAGTGTTGAAGATGTCAATTTAATGGAATTTGAATTTTGATGGGTGTGATTTCAATGTTTGAGTCTTATTCAACTCCATCTCTGTAAATCTGCATTGTCCCGGTATGGCGTTATTCTTTCCTAATGGAGACATGTTACTATTCGATGATTGACCATCTTTTAAGGATTGTGCTTCGATTTCATTTCCTTTTGGCTCTCGAATTTCATTTTATGGCCTTCGATTCTTTTTATGTGACAATTAGATTTCCTTTATTCGGATTTTGGTAGGCCTTGTTTTCCACATTGAATTCTCTTGAATAGAGTTCGATTTTTTTTCTCTATCTATAATTTTGATTTTCTTTTATTCTATATATATATATATACATATATACTTGGAAGTTTGATTGACATGCATTGCAATTGAGATTCGTTGTGTAAATTTCATGTTGATTATTCAAGGAATATTCTTTATATTTGGATTTTGTTGAAAATGTATTTTGCTTGGCATGCATTATTATTTAATTCGATTTTGTTGGCAGCTCACCTTTGGAAATCGATTTTTGCTACTGGATTTGCATTGGGAGCTTTCAATTTCTGCTTATCTCAATGGATATATTTATTAAGCTTAGTTTGGTATTACAGCCATCGACATGGATGGAAGTGCATGTAAATTGAATGCCATAGACCTATCTATGGCATTCAATTTACATGCACTTCCATCCATGTCGATGGCTGTAATACCCCTTGATTTATGTCTTAGGCGATCACATATATCCAACGCCTATTCTTATTACTGTTTAAGTCGTTCTTTTTGCATTTTGGAATTCAAATTCACAATGATATCCTTCTTTTTTTTACAACATTCGATGGACATGCTAAATGTTGGTTTTGGGCGATTTAGTCATTTATAGATTCACTACCTTGTAGCCCCTAGAATCCTACCTTGTTCTTAATTTACAGTGAATCTTTTCCTTCATTTTCCTTGGTGATAGAAGCCTGCAACACCGTAAGGAGTTCGATGTATTGTTATAAATACCTTTTATTTGATAAACCAATGGCTTGCGGTTCATTTTGCACCTCATGCGATTTGCTTGTATGCAATTCTTGCTGTGTGAATTCACTTCTTTATAATCGATGGAATAATTTGTTTAGGCATTTGATTATATATATATGTATGTCTCTTACCACATTTCTTTTATCTATTTTATTATATTGAACAATATAGCAACATTTTGAGTATAATATATACATGTATATGTATTATGGTGTTAGAAAAAGGTTTATTGTTGTATTGAGGGTTAAATGATTAAATAGATGAATAAATTGGAAAATAATTAAATTAGGGAATATTGAATTACTTATATTAGACAATTGAAAATATTGATTAAATAAATAAATTAGATTTTCAATGAATGTTGATTTCTTGTATAATTAAATTTAATACTTGAATTGTAAATTCATCATGTAATTAGTTAACTAGAATAATTGATATCATAGTTTTTATGAATTATTGTGCAAATGGTCTATTAAGTGAACTTAGTGGTTCAATAGTGAGTTATAGGACATGCGGAAATAATGTCTTTCCTAAATGTATTGTTTGTGTGATTATTTGCATTGAGTATCATGTTTGATTTTGATATTGAGTTGATTATTGTTCTTGTTTTATAGAGGGAGATTTTTGTGCCAAATGGTTATTGAGAGACTTCCAGAGGCTAAGGGGATTAGCTTGAAAGTTGGATGAACATGATTATTTCATTTTGAAAATAGTTGATTATGTCCATGTGATGTGTGCAAGAGGGTTTTTCCTTGCACTTTTTTGCCTTCTAGTGTTGGTGTTTCATGTGCAAGATGGTATATGCCTCGGACTGGGTATGCTTTCTTGTGATTGAGATGAGTGAGCAAGATGGTTAATGCCTTGGTCTATTGGATTCATATGATTATGTTATGTTGCAAGATGGTAAATGTATGCCTTGTTTTGTAGGGTTTACTAGATGCGAGTAGGGGGAGTGGCTCTCAATGGGGGCCGAATCCCAAAGTGGTGACCTGGACAACCCATTGGAGAGTTCTTAATTTAGTGATTACCTAAATAATGAATTGGTGGGATGGATAATTTTCACATAAACAAGATAATGGATTCCTTGCCCATGCCTGTAGTGCTCATTTAGGCTAAGGATGGGGTGAGAAGGCTTAGTTGGCAAGATCAACTTCTTGTCCTCATGAAAGGAATGTTGGTTTCACATGTGTCACCCTATGGAGCTGGGACCTAGTGAGAGGTATGTCAAACAACCATAGATGGGGGTCAAGGTCTAGTGAGAGACCGCCAGGACAACCCATGCAACGACCATGCAATGACACTCTTCCCTATCGCAATCTAGCATTCCCTCATTTTGTGTTCCCCTTTGTTGTGTGCGTGCCTCTGGAAGCGGTGTCCTTGTTATGTGATGTCATTTTGTACTTTGTTATGTTGGATCCATGTTTAGTACTTCTATGTTAGCCTTTTGTCTTCTTGATTATTTTGTGGTGGGACCTTATTGTTATCTCCTAGCATGGGGGTGGACCTTAGGGTTCCACATGGTCGGGTGGAATGTGCTTTTTCCTCCATTGGGTTTCCCAATTGTTGTTCGTGTGCGTGAAGGATGTACCTCATGTAGCGGGTTCTGAATTTGGTACCAGTTTGAGGAGACAATTGTTTATGTTATGTATTGAATATGTACATCATTTGTATCATGTAGTATAATCTTGATGTATACTTCCCAAGGTATTGGGGAGGCATTATTGTAAACAATGTAAGATGTAATAGTCATGTTGTACTCTCATGTAAGGGAATTTGTATATGTACTTATTGGTTCTTTATATATGATCCTTGATGATTATTTATTTGATGTTATGTACAAAATGTATGTTGCTTATTCATTTAATGCAATGGATTTAAAGTGAACTCTTGTTGTTAGTTAATCCATAATGTATGTTTAGATCTTGTTCAATAGGTATGTTCATAATGCAGTCATGGAACCTTAGAGGACATAGCTTAGCTTATGTGTTATGTTTAGTTATGATTTACACTTTTTGTTATTTAAAAAAAAAAATTGTGCCATCATTGTAGTTAGATGTATTGTTCTCTGGGGTTTTTTGGCGAGGCATTACAACACTTTTCAGAGGCACACATCATTTGGATTTGGATTCCAGATTCACGCATCTGTTTGGATTGGTTTCTCCAATCACCAATGGATTTGTTTCTTCCTAAGGGGAGAAATGTTGTTTGTAGGCAGTGGATCATATTCTATCTTCAGGCGTACATCATTGCCATGGGAGCTCTTTCTTTGTGGAGGGATTCATATCCTCTTTTTTTCTCTCCTATTAGGGGTACATAAATTGTACTTGCATGATAGAAGCAGTCCTTGGGGGGTCACATTGAGCCCTCCTTCTATCCTTCTTTCACCAGTGAAATCATTTATTTTTCTCTCTTTTGGAGAGGAGTTTTTCTCGTGTGGTTTTCTCTTTTTCTCTAGTTATGAGATATTTCATTTATATTTACATGGGTACCTCATCAAGACTTATATCCAGAGCCCATCCATGCATCCATCATGGCATTCTATATCGGGGTTTTTGGCTTCTCCCTAAGTTAATCTTAAGGGAGGTTGTTGGAGTAATTAGGATAATCGCTTAATTAATTATTAAGTCCCTTATTACTTTAGTTCACTTAACCTAAACATATGAGTGTTTTTAATTATTAGATTGGGCTAATTATAGGTCTAGTTGTCTCATTGCATGAGATTAAGACACTTGTCACAATCTAATGGAATCCTCATCTAGGGTTTGCTTTTCATGCTTTTATAAGCATTCACATTCATTGTAATCATTCAATTCAGAACCATTCAAGTTAATACATAGCAAATAAGTTGCTCTTCTAGATTAAATCTTTTCTAGATCTTGGTTCCATAGCAAACCAGTTGCTTTGATCTTTCTTTCATGATAGGATAATTGATTGCAGGTGATTTTTGGGTGTTGTAGAGTTCAATCATCAACTTCAACAAGATTGAGTCCTAATAGATTATAATTAATGTATTGAATAAAATCCTTTATTATATATAAGGATATGTGATTGCAACATACTTTAAAATATAAGTCTCTATTTTCCCTCAAAATTGTGTAAACAATAAATTTGATTTTATATTTATATAGCTCTCTTTTTTGTTCTTTTAGATTACATCACATCACACATCAAACTTCTCCTATATTATATTGATATATTAAAAACAAATTTACTATTTTTTGTTATTACAAACTTTATGAATGTTTTAATGTGCATCCTAACTCTAAACATTTTCAAAATGATTATTATAAATAAGATTACTTAAAGATTATATTATTAGTTCTTAAAGATTCTATTATTAGTTAAAATATTGATCCATAAATATCATTTATGTATATAATATAAAGTATTTATCTATCTCAAAAAATATATAACTATTTTAACAATGTGCATAATTTATTTATGTTATTTAGTATTAGTAATATTTTAATTATTCAATAGAAAAAAATATTATTTATAATATTTCACATTTTTTAAATTTTTAATAAATTATATATGGCATTTCCAAGTTATCAATCTCTTATTTCAATAAAAAAAATATAATTGATAAATTATAGAAACTAGTTTTGTAACGAGAATAATGGGAAATTAATTAAAAGATAGATTCAGGAATTGGGGTTAGAAAATACTAAAATCCCACAAAAGAAAGATCAATTTAACTCATTAATTAATGGAGTGAATGCAATAATTGAATGAGTAAAACACAAATTAAGAATATAAAACTAATTGAGATCAAATTACTCATAATAAATGTACAAACCTAATACTCCATTGTTGAATTATGAGAATTCAATATGTGGATTGCTCAATTGTGCATAACCCATGTTACAAAAGCTTATTGACGAAGATCTTGACTCACAAAATTTCTCAAATGCTCAAAATGCTCAAAAATGATGAATTGCTCGAAGTCATGAAGATTGTGAATCAATTTGATGGAGAATTAAGGCTTATTTTATAGAATTCTTCAAGGTTTGATCAATGATGGAGATTGGAGGAAAAAGATCAATGGTGGAGATTGAATCAAGAGATCAAATTGAATGAGACGTTTAGTTAACTAAAGATGATCCCTTGATTTAAGGGAGACATTTTAGGATATTTTATGGAGGAGCTATTTTGAAAAGATAATCCATTTTTTGAAATAGAATATTCCATATGTAAGTTGCGGGAAAATTAGTAAGAGAGAAATTCAAAATTAATTAAATAATAAAAATTATTTAATTAAGGCAAATTAGAGGAAAAATGATGAATTAATCAAATAATATTAATTATTCAATTAATAGAGGGAAATAGTGAATCTAATCAAATAACTAAAAATTATTCAATTAAAAATTATGAATCGCCTAAGATAATGAGGAAAATGATAAAATGAGGCAAATTAGGAATGTGTGATACGTTCAGACAATTTTAGGTGTCTACATTTTGCCCATTTTTGAGATAATGTACATTATGTTGTTTTAAAGACATATTGTTGATTTGGAAAAAAAAATAAAAAAAATTGATGCCCCATAGTGTCCCAATGGATGAAGGAATGATGGGAGGATGGTAGGCCACCCCCTTGATTGAGACTTCAGCTGAAAAAATAATTTTCAGGTCAGGCTCACGATAGGATGACAAGATTGGTTTAGTGAAGATGATTATGAAAATCAGACTTAGGCTTTAGATGATTAGGCGTTTGCATCAAATGATAGACTAATGATGTTCATCAAAAGTGTCAATGTATGACAATGACACTTTTGATAGATGAAACGACACTATTGTTGATGTCAAGTCACTTTTAATGAAATGCAACACATTTGATAATTGGTCAAATGTGATATAGATGTCCTAACGCATTTGAAAAATGAGATCATGAATGATTGGATAAAGCGATGCTTTTGATTTTTTAACTCACTTATGACTGGTAAAAACACTGTTAGGTCACTTTTAAAACAAAGAGCTCAATTTTTGAATTTTTGGGTTGAAGATGAGATAGGAGAAATTATTTTGCAAGAAAGAGTTAGTTTGAATAGATAGATAGAATTTGGATGATGATAGATAGATGAATAGATTGAGAGGATTTGGATGATTAGAATTGATCAAATGTTGATGAAAAGCCATAGTTATTGAGATGATTTGAGATTTTATGATTGGAAAATGGGATGGGAAAGATGATTTTGCCTTTTATTTTAGGTTATGTTTAACAATGTAGATAAATCCTTATTTTGATATAGCAAGCAGACACTGTGCACCAAGATATCAAGAACTCAAGTATCATTATATCTATTGCATTGACTTTGACTCTATAACCAAATAGGAGTATCCTTGTTCATACCTAACATACGGATATCTTGTTTGATAATGTGAGAGAATAAATATTCAAAGAAAGTTAGGTATAGAGAACCTGATATGCAATGGTGGTTGTATTGTGTAAAACTATCCCTACACACAAGGCAAGTGTTCACCATGGTCATATTACAAGAGCATCCCACAAACACAACAGACAAATTAAATCTATGTCTCATTACATACTCCTCTAGACATACCAAGATATTGAAGATCAAGGTAGCATCAAGAAATTTGGAATGAGACAAAAGATAAATCAAAAGAAAAGATTGACTGATAAAAACATATCAAATCCGTCAATCTTTTACCAGAGAGATTGTTGTTTATTGATCCATAACAATACCCATTATAGGAAAGATAAATCTATTTAGGAAATTGTTCAATGTTGATGTTGATTTAGAAGATTATTTAGGCAATTGACATGGAGGTTTTGACATTGATCGATGCTTGTGATTTTGTGAATGTTTTGAGTTTCGATGATTGTTGAATTTTCTGTTGAATACTTCATCAAAGATGAGTGTGATGATATGTTTATTATGGATGCCAATTTTATTGTGGACGAGTGAGTTATGTTGATTTGTTTCTTAACTTTTTGGAATTTTTGATTGCTTGTGAACTTTTTGTTTGATATATTTGAGGTTGTTTTTATATGTTGAATTTTTTTAATGTTTTTGGATATTTGAACTATTTGGATTCTTTTAGATTTTGACATATTTGGATTTTTTTATTATTTTTGACGTATATGGATTTTTTGGATGTTTAGATCACTAAGTGAACTAGAAGACATATATCAAGGTTTTTTTCAAAGTAGGATATAGGCACCTTCACCCAGTGTCTAGCAATGTATGGAATGCTACAAATGGATGGATAGACCAATATGCTAAGGATGTGGAGGATAGGAATAAGGTATTTTGTTTCTAAGGATCTCATGTTAGGATAACATGTTTGACCCAATATGATCATTCAAATAGTGGTAGATATAGGTGATGGTATGATATGTAATATAATATGGTCAAAGGAGGTGACCATGTCAAGATTTCACCAAAAGAAAGTTTTGAAGTATATGCCCCTAGTATTTATCAAGACCAAGATAGGTAGGGAGAATGGATGAAAATGGAATGGATTGGATGGATATTAGTGTTAGGATAAAGATAGCATGATAGATGATCTAATGTGATCCCATTTGGAATGGTGCACATAGATAACTGATCTTACACATGGTTTCTGTTTGCCAGGTTTTCATCATGGTACTTTCCCAAAGCACCATAAAATGATTTTCACTAGAGGATGATTTTTATCTTTATATTTTTTATTTTATTTTTTGATTATTCGGAACCACTTGGTGGTGCTGATATAAATGTTTCTATCATGACGTGCCAACGATACCTTACCTTGAGGAGTTACTTTAGCAAGATAAGGGCACTTGTATATAGCTCTCGGTTATTATTGTGATCTTTGTTGATACTAGGGTTGGCCTTGTCTAAGTACACACATTAGAGTCCTTATGATAAAGTGTTGCTACCATGACACAGTGAATATGGGATTTAGAATGTTTGGAATTTTGGTTGGATGTTGAATGTCGATGGGAGATATGCAAAGCAGATGGATTATTAGGAATTTTGGATTGTTGATATTTTATTTTCCAAACTTGGGATGGTGGCCAATGGAGTGTGGATATTGAATTTTGAATGAGTTTGGGATCAACATTTCATATGCTTTATGTGTCAGTGTTGAAGGCTTTTTTGAAATAAGTAGAAATTCTTGATAGATGGATGCCCCTTTTTTATTTAGCTCCATAGCTTCATTAACTATTGGATTTTGATTTTCTTTACTTGATCAGTTTTGCTTCGAGACCCATTTTAATTCCATGTGTCCACTTCGACTTTTTAATGTATTAACTTCAATAACTTGATTTTTTATAAGGATTTTTATTTTGTTGGTCCCAATTAGTGAGTGGAAAGATTCAGGGATGATGATTAATGATGTGGATGGTTGGAGTGTTGGCAACAACTTCGTTATAAGGACTCTTCGTGACTCCTTTGTTGATGTTTTCATTAGATAAAGTTTCCCCCAGTATTGAATGGAGGTACTACTAACTTAGGAACTTTGATTATTCTTCAAAAGATCTTGTTGTGTAAAAGTTGATATAAAAAAATTCTTCATGGCCATTCATTGGAATATCATCATGAAGTCCTGTGAACTCAACTATAGCTTCATCATTTAAAATGTCTAAAGTGGAAGAGTTGTTGTGGATGAATAGGAAAGAGATCATTTGCATGTCCAGTGGAAGCAAGTTTCTCATTTGGAGAAGGGAAAGCTATCAAAATATGAACACAATCAATTGTTGGTTCATAAGTGAGATGGAACGGATTGATGGGATCTTTATGAAACTCTAGAGATATGGGATTTTGATCAATGATATGAGGAGATTCAAGGATTTGGATAACTTGATCTTCACTCATTTAAGGACTTTCTTCATTATTCTTTGGATTATGTTCTTGATATAGATCTCAATTTGATGATGGGATATGGAAAAGTAACTCTTGGATGGTCTCAAATTGTTGGCATGATGATAATGGATTTTGAGTAGACATGATAGGTGATGAGAGGCATGATGGTGATTGGACTAGGATTTCTTGATCGTCGATTGGATTCATATAAAATTTTAGATTGGCTTGGAGATTATGATTATCTATCATGGATAACCCTTGGAGAATATCCTGAAAAGTGTCATCATTAGGTAAATGGTTTGATAGGGATGGTGTGTATTTATGTTGCAAAGGTCTTGAAAATGAGATATTAGCTTATGGACAAGCTTCTTCAATGAGACCTATTATGTAGTAAAATGAGGTGGATATGTTATTGTCATGACTATTATTGATGTGATTGCATTAGAATGATCCATTGCTAGACATAAATGGATAGTTTGATTATGCTTCAAAAAATTATTTTGATGTATGTAAAATTTCTCATTATGTGAGTGATGGATACTATTGATGTGATTATTTTTGGATGGATTTTGAGGACGATCTTCAACATTGATTTCACCTTGATCAATAAGATTTTGTATGATATGTTTCAATTGCATTCAATTTTGTGTTTATGACCCTTGATTCTATTATATCAATAGTAATCCTTGCCATTATACCATGAGGGTTTGATTTGTTGTCTTAGCTCTAGAATTTTAATGAGGTTTGTTTGAGTTAGCTTCTTCAAGACCGTCTTGATTGGTTCCCCTAAGGGAGTGTATTTTCATTTATTATTTTTGGTAGTTCTTGGTCCCCTTGGAGGATTTACATTTTGGTTGCTTTATTGATTATTAAATGGGGGTTGTATATTTTACATGAATTTGGCATCTACTGCTCCATAATTAGTAACATTTTTTTTTTGGTCCAAGGGTGAGGTTTATCATTAGAATTATATGTATGATCCCTATTGCCTTTATATATTTTAATGAGGCCCTTAGTGATAAGTTCCTTTTCAATATTGATTCCCTTCTCTATGATCTCTTTGAAGGTATTTTCACATTGTACAATGAGATAGAAATTACTTTTTGTGTTTAGATTTTGCACAAAAAAATTGACAAATTATTTTTTCAATATTCGTCATTTATATTTTCTAGCTTTATGTCTCTAGCGTTATAAGAATCAGGCAAATATTTCTCCTTTTTTTTCCTGGTGCTATACAATTCAATCATGTTTATCTTGTGTTCTATGTTATAGGAGAAATGGTGAACAAATTTTTTGACTAGTTCTTGGAATGTTTTGATACCCATGGGTATATGAGAGAATCATTTGATTGCTTGTCCACCCAAGCTTCATGGAAAGAGGTGTATTAGGTACATATTGTTATATGACACCTCTAAGAAAGCTACATATAATTTCCTTATATGTTCATGTGGGTCACTGCATCCTTTGTATTTATAAAACTTTGGCATCTTGAAATTATGAGGAAAGGGTTTCATCATTATGTTACTGTCAAACAGATAGGGATGTAGGTATTCAATAGCATATGTTTTCTTTATGCGTGACATTTTCATGTCATTGATTTTATGATTTAAGTTTTAAATTTGCAAAGACAAGTCATTAGGAGGGTTGTTTGATGTTTGGTTGAGTGGAATGTATGTGTTGTGTTGGGGTATGGATGATGAGTTGTATGATGGATTTTATTTGATGGAATGTTGAGAGATGTTATACATGTACCATGACATGTTTTGCTGAGGGTTTGGTTTGATGTTGTGGGATATGTTGTTGTGTTTGTGGTCATATGGATTGCATTGATGTTGTCATAGGACATTTTGTTCAAGGATTTAGTGTTGAGGGATTTATTTTGGAGGAGTTGCGTTTAAGAATTATTGTTGAGGAGATGGGGATGTATTGTTGTTGTGGTTGGGAGATGCATTATTTTTGTTGAGGTTGGAGATGTATTTTGTTTTGAGGTGTTTTGTTGTGTTTGTTGTTGTAGGGTTTATTGTTATGGAGTTTTTTTTGAAATATTTATTGTTGAGGATGGGGGATGTATTGTTGTTGTTGAGGTGTTTGTTATTGAGGGATATATGTGTTGATGGATACATTTGGTGTGGGTGTTTGTGAGAGATGTGAAATGTTATTATTCCTTGTCATATCTGATGTACAACAATGTTTGTGGTGTTAAACAAGGAATTTTATAATGGAAGGTAATTTGAGTTATTGGGGTTGTTAGTGATCCTTGGTACATTCAATGTTTGTGTAACATTTGGGATGTTAGAATGTACGTGAGGTGGAAGATTTGGTGTCGTGTGAATTTTTTATATAGTTCATCATGTCGTTATTTGGGGAGTTTGGCATCAGACATCCAAATTTGGACAAATACCTATCCAAATTACATTTCACTTTCACCTTAAACATCCTCTTATCTCGAAAGCTGATTACAAGGTTACTATTATTTACTTAATATCCCACTCGCTAGTTCCTAAGGTATTTAATTGGCCAATTAAATACCTTTTACCCTCCTTAATCCCCTTTTCATCAAAATGAATTCTCACATGTCATTTTCATCTAATCCTAATCCATCTCCTATCTTTCATATGATGTGCACATGCCTAATCCTTGATTAGGATGTGTCACATCCTCCAACTTTTACAAGTTGGCTTTTAATCCTAATTAAACCCTAATTATCCTCTAATTATTGATTAGTCAAACCTAATTAGTACCTTGGTCAACTCTCCCCATCCCCCAAGGAATTTTTAATTCCTTTTTATTCACCCTAGGCTCCTCTCTTCCCCATGTGAATTTTTAATTCACATTTTATTCCTTCTAGAATCCCCTTTTCCCATGCATCTTCTAGAACCTTTGACTTGTCACATCAAGTCACATGTGACAAATTCCCACCTTTCGGGAACCTTGTCTTATCCACTAGATTCTTCCAATCATTGTGAATTTTTAATTCACTTTTATTCTCCCAAAGCTTTCCCTCTCCCCATGTGATCATTGAAAGGTCACATCAAAGTACTTGGAAGGTACTTGTCTTTCCTCCACATCATGTACCTCTCTTCCACATCACCACCTACACATCATCCTACCTTTATCCACTTCACATTCCACATGTCAAAATGTGAGGGCTTGTGAGTCCCTCAACTCCACATTAGCCCTTCATCTTGACTTTGTTGATGTCTCAACCATTGAATTCTCTAGAGAATTCAAGTTCCTATATAAATGTACCCCTTCCTCATGGGAATTTTAAACACTTAGCCATTTTGGCAACTAAATGTTGCCATTTTGTGCACTCATTTAGCCATCAATTTCATCCATCTTCATTTGCATCCAATCACATAGTCAAATCCTCCATTTAGCCACATCAAGAGCCATCAAGGAGCATACATATCAATCCAAATCAAGGGTCATCCAAGGAGTTTCAGCTACAAGGAGGAAGGTATAACCATTTATCTTCATTTAACATTTTCCTCTTTGTATTTTCAAATTTCTTAGGCTAATCTTGAGGTGTTTCATTATGTTTTCCATTGCATTTTAATTGCTTAAAATAGGTTAAATATTTTGATATCGCAGTACATTTGGATTTGTTTGGTTTGATGTGAATGAGGATATGTGAGGAGTGCTTGTGATTGGATGATTTTGAATTTGCATGATTATTTGACCACCTACATTCAAATTTTGAAATAATAGATTAACAAATAGTTTAGGAAAAGGAAAAGAATCTGTGTTAAATGTAGGTATAGTGGGTTTACTTGGTATCATAGTTATAGGAGGTGGTGGTATTTATTCAATAACCATATGTACCATAGGAATGTTCTCATGTGTAGGGATACTAGATGTCATGGCACTTGTAAGGACTTGTTCCCTAAGTGTGTGTATAAGAGTGAATTTGCACCCTCTTGCAAATTCCCCTTTTACATCCCTCAACCTAGAAAAATCAAATTTGACCATGTAATTCCACATCCTCATTCTGTACTCCATCCACTTGGCACTTGTTTTTAGTGTCAGTGGGGGAATTTATGTCAGGGACACATGTGCAACACATGGACGTCTATACGACATACTATCATCTTGACATGATTCCTACCTCTAAAATTTGCAGAGGCATTACGTTTTCCATTGGCGATAAAAATATAACACCCCTGCCCCTTCTTGTCGACCTTTGAATGACTCTTTCCCTCTCAATTCATCCTAAAATGCCTATATTTCATTTTCATTCCATCTTCTGGACATTCTTCATGCCCTCTACACACTCATTCAATCTTGCTTCACATTCTTGGCACTTTTGCTCTGTTTTCTTGCAACTTCAAGATGCTAGGTGTACTGTCAACTCTTTCAATAGTCACAACATTCTTCACATCTACCACATAAGCTACAACATGGTGTCTTGTGAGATTGCTTTCAATGTTGTTGTGGCCATGTTGACTTTTCCACAGTTGTAGACTTGCATTCCTCTCTCATTGGCCTTGAGTGCCTTTGGTCGAGGGTGGTATTTTTTCCTTGCTATTACTTTGATGTTGGATTTGAGTAGCATAGTGTTTCTTGTAACGTTTGGTATTTTACTTTCTAGCATAGTTTCTTTATCACATTTCTACTCCTTTATCTATCTGGTTGTTCGTGGAGGTAGAAACACTGAAATAGGGGTTTGAATGTGGTAAGCCTTGAAACAACCCCAACATTCTTCCCTTCTTTATTGTGTGTAGGTACACATTCGTGTGGAGCTTGCTGGAAAACTGAACTCTCTGTGAGTTCCATTCTCTCCTTTCTTATCCTTATCATTGTCATAACATTTCTCTCATTATTTTAGTTATCTTGTCATTTAGTGTCTTATTCATCATTTAAAACATCTTCAACTAAGACGTCAGTAGGTTTCTTGCACTTTTCACTATCCTTTTACACTTTTTGTTTGTACAGACACCAACGCATTGCGTTGTCGTCCTTGATCTACGCTACTATCCTTTGGCAGAGAGTTGTCTAAGGTATAATTTGGGTTCCATAAACCTAGTTTCTTAGCCCCACTAAAACTCTTGAGTTAACAGAGTGACAAAAGTACTAAGAGTGCTCTTAATTCTCTATCCCTATCACAAAACATTTGTCCAACTTGAGGTAGACTAGGGAAACCTTCTACTCTCTACTCTCTGTGACTTAGAGCCTTGGTGTGGTTGGTCCCCCTCCTCTACATTTTGGTGAACCTGACATGAACCATTTTCGTTCCTTTTGGTAGTGCTGAAAGGCCCTTTCCTCATATCCTAAGAGTGTTGTGGGTGTGAGTGTTGTGAGGAACCTGGCCTTGCAACCCAACCTACAACCCCTAGTGGCATATCTAAAAGGTTCCCTAAGTATTGTGAAATGAAACCTTGAGTGGGTCACCGTCTAACTACAAAAGCCTTGGGATCATCTGTGAAAGTTTTGTTTATTGTACATAGAAATGGCCCTCCTTGCATCTACCCATCCCATCTACGCAACCTACGAGTGGATCCCCTGCCATAACATTCACCTCACAGGATCTGTCGATGAACTATAACAAAGAACCATCTCCCTTATACATCCCCACATGTATCAATGGAAACACCGCAACAGGTGTTCTCGTTGAACCTACCTGTCAGGTGAATGTCATCATTGAGGAGATCATGCTAATTAATTTCTTACACAAGGATGGGTGTGACGAATCTAGGAGCACTATTCATACACATGATGGGTTTTATGTTCCTTGCATCAGTTGTATCACCTTGTTGGTCCTAGTTTGGCCTAGAACCATAAATACACTCTTTGACATCATCTCGAGGTCTAAACTATTCAGGGTAAAACTAGGCATTCCCTGGTTGGTTGCCATGAATGTAATTCCCTTGGTAGTTCATAAGTTCTTGAAGTTTTTCCATGAGGGTTCAATGCATGTAGTCCATGACACCGGTTATAGACTATCAATTACACATGGGGGCTACTCATTGGATCACTTATGGCCTACCCTTGTTGGTCTGTTTCCTCCTAGGATAGATCTTTTGTATTGAACTTATGTAAAGTACAAGAGTGGGGGCATAACGCCTAAGGTGAGAAACCATCCTTCTCCCTATGCCATTTCACATAGAGCTTTCCTGAAGGCAGACAACGAGGTTGCCTTGGCTCAAAAAAAGGAAGAGGAGAAGCATGCCCAAGGCCCTTCTTCTTCTTCTTGCTCTATTGTTCCACCTGTCGCTTCCTATCACCCTGTTGCGGTGCCATCATCTTCCGCTCCTCGGTGCTTGCTAGAGAGTCTGATGGTGCCCACTTGGTGAAAGCCCAAGCATCTGGTGTTTGAACTTCCTGTCTTACCCACGGTGCCTTGGCTTGTTCTGTATGGTAAGGGGAAGGGTCCTCATGGAGCATCCTCTATGTATCAGCCTCCTACCACTCCTACCTCTAAGGTAGTGAATGGGAAGAGGCCCGTTGTTGAGGCACTTGAGCCTGCTCCCCCCACTATTGTTCCATCATCCTCTGCATCTCCTCCTCGTGTTCCTGTCTAGGATTCCATCCCTCCACTGGAAATGATCGTGATGGATACTTCGATGGTCAAACAAGAGCCTTTGGTCCCTTCTCAGGCTACGACCTCTAGCTCCCGAAGTTGTAGAAATCGCCTTATGTGTGAGTGCAAGCGTTAGAGGAAGGCTCAGGCCACTAAGCAAGCCATCTTGTAGAAGAAGGAAGAGGAGTCAACAACTCTTGCTTCTACACTTTTTGTTGTGTCCTCTCTCATCCTCTCTGCTTCAGTTCCTTCAGCTTCAGTCTTGCTTCTAGGTTGCACGTAATGGAAAACTATATATAGCCCAAAAAATAACATGTGATAAATATTTTGAGATCTTGTGATTGTTTTACTTCTAGAGGGTTGTGTATTGTGGATTCTAGGTTGCACGTGATGTATATAAAGTTAAGGTTAGTGTTATCAAGAGGTACTTGAATTTATTTTATATTATTATTTTGATATGTAATTTATTGTTGCCCATCTACATATAAGAATTGTGTATATCAAATTATTAGCAGCGAATATATTGTAAGGTTATTGATAAATATTTGTTGCTAAATTATACACAAGGTATGTCTTGTCAAAGATATATTATTTATTTTTATCTCTTTAATTATATTTTAAATGGCCTTTACGATCAAAATCATTTTCCTTGAAAGAGCCAAAAGTTAGGAAGAGCAAGCTTGCCTTATCAATGGGCCTCTTAGATTCAATGGTTTTCTCATGAGTCCAACCTATTTATTTAATTCAATACCTATCCCTAAGACTATACTCTGATTAATTTATCTAAGAATAAATGTGATTTTAGTTTTAAGATCCAAAAGATAATGTCACTATGAGGGATTTGATTTGAACTATTATGTTGCTATTTATGAAGACTTTACTAAAAGACTAAACCAAACATGTTTTTTCGTTAAGGAATAAATATTTTACTATTTTCATAAGGCAGTGAATTTCTATATCATTTCCTAAAATATTAGTTATTATTATCAAGTGTTAGTCATGAGGTTTGTAGGCACATTTAGAGGGAAACAAAAAATTAGCTACCTATTATTCTTTTCCCTATCTCTTTATACATAATATTCTCTTCCTATAAGTATTCTTCAATTGTATAAGTTCATGGGTGTATTTTTAATCATATAGAACCTATAAATAAATACTTGGTAGGGATGGTTTTATGATGGCTCTTCCTATACACCCATAATCCTTCTTGCCATGATGCATGTAGTTTTCATACACATCCTAAATGGGTTTTCCTCATTAATTTTGAAACTATTAGTGATATTATTAAGAATTAGATGTTATTGAATTATTATGAATGACAATGGTTGTTGTAATTAGGGTTTTAATTAGAAAAAATAATGAAACATGATCCCTAATTTCTAATTGAAAACACCAAATATACAACCAAAAAATACATAAAGAAGGCCAATAACTAACTTGGAGGTCTCTAAAACTTGTGAGGTTGATGGGAGGTGTTAGGTGAAATTTGTTGATGGCAGGAGGTACAGAAGTGAGTACCCATTCTTGCTCGCCATTGTTGGGGAAAAGTGACCCACACTCATTTTTTTTATAAAAATAAATAGTTTTACAAAATGAGTACTTGATTAGTAAATGGGTACCCATTTAGGACATGATCTTGAAGCATGACGGGTACCCATTTTAATTTCAAGCTCAAGTCCCCATTCCTAAATAGGTACCTATTCTTGTTAGTATTTTTTCTTTGCACAACACTTCCCCTCTATATGGACCCAACTTCTTGTGGGTACCTAGGGGTAACACTATGTTCTATAATAATGACAAAAGTAGGTATAGACAAAGAGGGAGGGATGTGATAGATGCACTAAATAAAATAATAGTTGTATTAATCTCAACACCAACAATTCATAAGAATTCTAAGCCATTTGACTTGTTGATAAATAAATTATGAATCATATCCACTAATTGCGTGACATTATCAATATTAGTTAAAGTTGAAAATTCTTGTGTAATATCTCTTAGATCCAAATATATGCATCTTGATCATACTCTTAATTCTCATCCTTAATAATAGGAGTATCCATGAGAGAAATATGAAAATTAGTAAGTACACCATTCCCACTAAATTAACTCTTGTGTGGATTCAAACCAAAACTCATTTATAAATAGATATGAGAGAGAATATATTTTGGCATTGCAGTGTAGAAAATTGTCACCTGTAACAATTTTGCACTATGTTCCCCCCCCAAATTAATGAGCCTAATTAAGTTGCTAATTTCATAAATTATTCATTCGAAAGCTTATTTTTATCATTTTTAGACAAAGTTGCAAGCATTGAATAAATGCAAATAATTAATGTTATGATCCTGACATTTAATGTTCTAGCAGATAAGGCTAGGACCCATATTCCCATGGGGGTATGGGTCCCGCTATCTTGCAACGGAACAATTGTTAATATGTTGGGGTATTTTAACATTTAGAATTTAAATTTCAATTGTCAAATTTTGGAATTTTATTTTTAGGAAATTAGAAAAATTACATATAAATACCTAGTTATTTTATCAATTAAAAGTTAAGACACATTATCTAACACTCGAGAGAAAAAACTATTGTTAAGAGCAGCATTGTCAGATTTTATTGTAGCAATTCAATATCCAACACTGTGTCAAATTCCATGTGCGTTCATGTTATTGTTTTGTGAAGCCTGGCATTGTTGTAGGTCTCCAAGCATTCCAACATTCAAGAAAATATATCAAGAAAGATCCAAGATCCTTGAGGTGATGTGCATGACATCAATCCTCCAAGGAAGCCATTGAAGGGTGGTGAGTTGCAACACTTGTTCATTCATCATTCCTTCCTTTCAATTACCATTTCTATCATTGACATTGCCATTGTGGAAGTGGAAACACTTACACGGGGTTTGAATGAGGAAAGCCCCTAAAATGACCCAACATTTCCTCTCTTTTTGAATGTGCAGGTTACAATTTTGAAGAGGATTGAATGAATCTTGAAGGAAAATTCTTCATTGTGGCATTTTTCATCATATATCTTATCAAGCCACAAAAAATCACCTACATAATTTATTGATGAAATTTCGATAAGTTTGCAACCAAGAAATAGAAGGTCAAATCCAACATCAAAGGATTGTAGAATTAGTTTCAAAACCCCCTATTAGGGACCCGTACACCCCTAGGCGATGGTGTCCCTCTGCACATACTAGATTCAGCTTTTGGTGATAGGTACACATCATTGGACACTTCCCAAATCCACCTGCAATTTATAGTTTCAATCTGTGTATTTCTAGATTATTACATTTATCATATTAGGTTATATAGCTCAATTAGGTCAATCATTCTAAATCTTTTCCAATTCATTTTCAAGGCCCTAAGAAAGTGGATCCATTTATTATTGGCTCACCTTTTTGGGTTGATAGTCAATCTACTCACCTTGTTGATCCACCTTCTAATGCAACTTGGTAAAAGGATCCTAAGCAACCCTACATTTGTTGGAATATTCCACCATTATCCACCCATAGATAGTTTGTTATTGTTTGGTCTTCTGCTCCCGTTGTGGTTTGTTGGATGGTCCTTTGTTGAATGAGTTGTACCAAAAAAAATTCACATCATGTCCAATTCTTTCACATATTGGACACTTCTTCTGAGAAATAGATGAATTACCAGATTTGGGAGGTCCACTGAACTGATTCATAGGCTTCTTGCCTTTATGGTGAGTGGTCATGGAATGATCCTCCTCCTCATGTTCATGCCTCAGAGATTATTCTTTTGAGTAGAATCACAAGCTTCTCAAAAGTGGGTGATGTCTCAGTGACATTCAAAGCTGTCACAAAGACTTTATATCTAGAAGGTAGTGTCCGTAGAACAATAGGCACCAAAATTGCATCATCAATTGTTTCTCCCAATGCTTGTAAGGAAGCTCTCAATTCTGCAATCCTTCTGAGAAAGGATTCCAACTGTTCTTCATTCTTCATCTTCAGGCCATGTAGTTGACTTTGCAACTTCAAGATCTAATGTTGATGAGCAGAAGATTTTTTATCAAGCTGACAGAAAGGCCAAATTAATCATCATGTTCAACATGTCTGGTGAAGTTCAAATTTTTGGTTAGTATTTTGTCATTGTTGAAGCAGAATATTCTTTATATGAGGAATATGTGCTCTTAGTTCACACTTCAGAAGATGGTTCACAATCAACATCAATATGGTATGTGGACTTAGGTGCTACATATTTCAAAGAGTTTCACACTCAGGTGGAGAAAAATACGAGTCACTATATTCGTTTCCTTCGCTTAGATTGAGGGGGGAATACACCAACACAAAATTCTCTACATATCTAGAAGAAAGAAGGAATAGACTATGAGGAAACATTTTCTCCCACTACAAAGATAAAAACCATTAGAATGATTTTTGCTTTAGTTGCTCAATTTGGATGGAAATTGTATCAAATGGATGTAAAAAGTGCCTTTCTTAATGGGGACCTTAAGGAAGAGGTCTATATGACCCAACCAGAGGGATATGTTGCACTTGGTAAAGAGGAAAAGGTATGCAAACTTGTTAAATCCCTATATGGTCTCAAACAAGCTCCTAAAGCTTGGTATATCAAAATTGATGAACAGTTGCTAAAAAATGGTTTTACTAGTCATTCATATGATCCTAATCTCTACCTCAAGGATCAAGAGGGAATTATTGTGATCATTATTGTGTATGTTTGTGGCTTAGTTATCACAGGAAGCTCAAAAGCAATGATTGAGACAACTAAGAATGATCTCAAGAAGGCCTTTGATATGACAAATCTCGAGCTACTTCACTATTGCCTTGATATAGAGGTGTGGAAAACAATCACCATATCTTTGTATCTCAAATGAAATAGGCCAAGACACTACTTGATAAATTCAAAATGATGGATTTCAAACCCATGTATACACTTTGGAATCAAGTTTGTAGTTATTTACATCTGATATGTCTCCTCAGGTGAATGCAACTCTCTATTGATAAAAGATTGGAGGTTTGATTTACCTGACATATTATAGACCATATATCAGTTTTGTTGTTAATTATCTTTCACAATTCATGCAAGAACCAAAGAAATGTCATTAGCTAGCAGCAAAAAGGGTCTAAAGGTATCTACATGGTACAATGGATCACATTTTGGAATATAAAAAGAATGATCAATTCTTCTTAACTGGGTACATAGATGTAAATTATGCAAGTTCTATTGATGATAGAAAATCACTTTTGAATTTTGTTTCTTCCTCGAATTAGGTCCTATTTCTTGGGGAAGTAAGAAGCAAGGCACAATTGCCCGTTCCTCAACAGAGGCAAAATATTGTCCAGCAAGTGCAACAATTTGTGAAACAATATGGTCACATCGCATGTTATAAGGATTGGGGGTACCGCAAAACCAACCTACTATCCTCTATTGTGAAAATCAAAGTGTTCTCAAGCTTGTTTGCAATCTAGTGTTTCATGAATGAACCAAGCATATTGAAGTTGATTGCCACTTTATACAAGAACATGTTCAACAAAACAACATTCATCTCCAATATTGCTCTGCTCAGGAACAACGTGTTGATATCTTCACCAAGACTCTTGGACGTGTGAAGTTTGATAGTTTTCAAGATTCTCTTATTAGTAATTTAAATAAATGATGTAATAAGGGGGGAATGTTGGAATATTCCATCATTGTCCACCCATAGATAGTTTGTTATTATTTGGTTATGATTTGTTATTGTTTAATAGTACACTTAGGAATTTGGTTAGTATTTTGTTGAACCCGTCACTACTAGTTTATACACAGGTTTTATCATTTCTCCATGTATAAATATGTTCCATAATGCAAACCAAATTAATTCAATTGCTCCACAAAATCTGATAACATTTACATATTAAACATAGGGTTCCCTTTTTCTATGTTTCATTTTTGTGAACCTGAAAGTTGACATCATAGCTTTCTAATTTGGTAGTCTTTCAAATCTTAGATCTAAGGTTTGCATCATTTTGTCTTGCATTTCTCATTTAGGGTTTCATATTTGCATCATAAAAAGTTATAAAAATCCAAAAATATTGCATCCATATTGCATCATAGCTTGCATTAGGGTGTGTTTCAATCATTTACATTGGATTTACATTTCAAATTTGCATTCAAAAAGTGTCATTTTGTCATACATTTGCATTTCCTTTACATTGGATTTTTTGGAAAAGCAGTCATTGTCAAACCTATTTGTAGATAGGAACAACAACCTTAAATAACAATGTAGACATTTAGTTTTTTAGTTTTCAAAACCCTGAACAAGGACCCAAACGCCCTTGGGCAACCCTGTCCTTGTACATGTGCATTAATAATATTTTTCACACTTGTTTGTCTTTGTTTGCTCAATTTTCCTATACTTTAGATATCATTTTGAAATTCATGACTGCATTTTATAAAGCATTTTGTATTTAGTTCATTTGGTGAAAGAAAGTGCATTGTTTAGTGTAGTGTCTAAAATTATATACCTTTATAATTTTACACTATGCTTGGATCCCTTAATTAATTGGACTTAATTAAGCTTCTAATTTGCCAAATTATGCATTCAAAAGCCTTATTTTTTCCCATTTTCCGAACCAACATTTAATTAATACAATTAATATTTTAAACACCTTGGAATGTGTTTCCTAGAATTTTGGGCCAGGACCCATTTTCCCAAGGGTGAATGGGTCCCCTTTAAGTCCTAGGTCCCAAATTTTAATATGTTTTTTGGTGGTCTTTTAATGATTCAAATTTCATATGCAATTGTTGGCTTTTGGAATCTATTTTTTGAGAAATTAGATAAACACCTATAAATACAATATTTTTATCAATTCAAATCTAACAATTAAGAAGACACAAAATCAAGACTTCTTATGAGCAAATATTACTGTCAAGAGCATTCAAGAGTAGATTTATCAATCATTTGTTGCAACATTCAAGATCCTATCATCATGTTTAAGCTTGTGTTTGTTCATGTCATCTTGTGAAGTCTAACATGCATTGTTGATCCTCAAAGCATCCAAGCATTTTTCAAGTGTCCAATCAAGCAAAGCAGGATCAAGTTCCTTAGAGTGATGTGTTTGACTTCAATCCTCTAAGAGAATATATTGAAGGTTTTGGCGAGTTGTAGCAAGTAAGTGTTCATTCGTCATTTCCTTCCATTTATCAATTGACATTATCTTTCTATCAAGGTTTAATTACCAAACTTGGGGTTTGACCAAGGAAAATCCCCATTCAATTTTTTTTCCTCTTTTTGTATGCGTAGATTACAGGTTGAAGAAGGATTGAAGAGATATTGAAGAGCAATTTTGCATTGTTGCACAAGTTTTCATCATTGTTTTTAAGCCACATAAACTCAGTTGTAGATTTTATTTTTGACTTTTCTACAGTGGGAACTGTGTCAAACTAAAGCCAAGATCTAGCATTAGAGGACTACCAAAACTTATTCTGGACACCCTAACTAGGACCCATTCACCCTGGGGTGAACTTGTCCTTCAGCAAAGCTCAAAATCAATTTCTAGTGCCAAGTACATGTGTCTAGACCCTTCTCAAATCTACGTGTAAAATGTCATTTTGATTTCTGTATCTTTAGGAAATTGCATTTTAAGAACATTAGCTCATATTTTTTCATTAGTTTAAGTGCATCAAATCATTTCCCTTTAACTTCATATTGTTCTATTGTCCTAAGGAACTAAGGTCCAGGTCTGATTGGCTCACCATTGAGGTTGAAAGTCAATCTTTACACCTCGTGATCTCTTTCCTAATGAAATGCACTTGGGGAAAGGTACCTATTGTGGATCCTTAAAGTCCTATATAGCACACCCCTTTCCCCACATTTCATTTGGTGAACCTAACATTGTGCATCATACTTTTCTAATTTGGAGAGCATTAAAACCCTAGATCTAGGTTTTGCATTACATTTAGGGTTACAATTTGCATATTTGCATCATTTAAACTCATTAAAATCCAAAAAAATTACATGCATTTTGCATATTAGATTGCATAAAAGTGTGTTTCAGTCATTTAGATCAAAATTACATAAAAAATTACACTAAAAAAAGTTGTCATTTTGTTCACACATTGTCATTCAAATTGCATTTACATTTTCATCAAATTTCTAGAAAAACTATCACTGAAGAATCTATTTGCAGTTAGGAACAGTGAGCTTAAATATCAAATTAAACATTCAAAATTTATTTTTTTAGACTTTGGTTCAAGGACTCATTTGCCCTAGGGCGAACCTGTCCTTGTACATGCAATTTTCCAAAAAAATTGCACATTACTCTGTGTCTGTCTGCTTTGTTCTCCTGTAGTTGTAGATCTCTATTTCAGTTTCAAAAATTGCATTTTTTTGTAGATGTTTGCATTTAGTTTAATTGGAGAGAAAAAGTGCTATGTTTAAAATAAAAATTTGCATTTAAAAGAAATAATTTTCATTTAAATTTGCATTTAAAATCAGTCAATTATCATTTCAGATCTAAAATTTGCAAACATGTTTCCTTTTCAACCATATGGTTTTCATAAGGTGTCACATAGCTTGTATGATTGCCACCTCTCTACTTATGAGCATAGTCTAAGCAAAAGAAATGAAACTATTGACAAGCATGCTAGGTACCCTCCTAAACTCTCTTCCATTAGTATAAATGTTATAATGCAAGAGAAAGCAATCATAGATAATCATGAAAATCATAGTAATTCTTCTCCCAACAACCCTCCTCCTTGTGAAGAAGGTGCCATGGTGTTCGAAGAATCTATTACATAAACGATTGTTGTTGCACCAAAATATCGACTTGTTAATTCTTGGTACAAACACCAGAGTTAATGAATCCATAGGTGGCAGTTAAGCCATGTCACGAACCCAAGTGCTACACTGAACAAAAAAAGGAGACCAAGGGTGCACATCATTCAAAAATCCCCCTAGTAAAAGAGAGGGGTTTGAACCTGTGACCCAAACTATGGTACTAATTGTTGCACCAAAATATTGACCTGTTAATGCTCGATACAACCACCAGAGTTAATGAATACATGGGATATGGTTAAGCCATGTCATGAACCCGAGTCCTACATTACACAACACAAGGAGACCAAGGGGCACACACCTTGCAACATAATCAATCATTGAGTGTCACAAGAATCTTGTTTGTACCTCTCCTAATGCTTCTCCCACTTGGGAAGATATTATGGCAGAAGAAGATGAGATCATTGACACATTCCTTAACACCACTTTTTCTAGGCTTCATCCACCTTCCAACATCCACCCTAATACCTCCCTTATTTGTGATAAAGATGCAATTGTTGACCATCATGAGAATCTTGTTTATCTCCCCCCCACCACCTCTCCTATTAGGAAATATGTTAGGGTGCAAGGGGATAGAATATTTTATAAAATTCTATCAAAAGACAATAAAATGACTTATAAGGATGAAAATGATAAGGTCACCTTAGATCCTCCACCTTTACACCAAGCCATTTCCCAACCAATAAAAAAGCATAAGCATTCCAAGAAGCCTATAGTCCATGAACCCCTCGAACATTTACATCCCCTATTATATCAATCCAAAACTAAGCATGTTTTTTATACACTTTCACATTATGGGTTAATTAAATTACCCCCTAAATCATACCAATTAATAAAAAAAAAAGAAATACAATTGAACCATATTGTGTATATCATAGAATTTTTGGAAACCATACAGATAATTATACTCACTTCCATAAGCTATTGAGACAATTTGAGCCCTGTAGGGATCAAATTGGTTAGAATGCACACACTTTGCTCCTTGCCATGTGATAGTTGTAGAATCTTAGCATACTCACTCTTACATTTATTTCACTTTATGCAAATAATTTTTGCATATTGCAAGGATCACCATCTCAACATTTATCTTGGCTCATCCTTGTCCTACATTTGGGGGAGAAGGGGTTTGTTAGCCTTGTCCTAGTATGGCACTTGTTGTTGCCCCTTTGGATAGTTATCCACCTTCTGCATATAATGAACAAGATTGGGATGCAAATGACTTGATTTAGGTTGGATTGCATGTGTCATTCTAGCTTTTTCTTTTCTTTCTATGATTCTTTGTGATTGCATGTATGTAATGTGATCCCTCGTATTGTGATGTTTGGCATGTCTTTATGTTTGTGAGATTTCTTTGGATGACCCTTGTTACTCCATTGGTGCAAGGATACAAAGGAAGCATATTCATCATGACATTCTTCTATTTGTATCTCCATTCTTCTATTTTTCATACACATTATATTTTCCTTTATCTTGTGTTTTCCCTTTTGGGACGATGCAA
>VDFB02000017.1:124187774-124214336 GCA_007258455.2 Sequoia sempervirens | reverse complement strand
GCTTGCTTATTGTGTCCACTGACATCTCTGACCTTTTAAATGCAACAACCTCAACTTCAGACCCCCTTGACGTAAGTTTCATGGAGACGGATAATACAACCGAATAATAATTGCAAGAGAATGTGCAAGAAAAAACATCATTTGTGGCAAACCTGACCCCTTCACGTACATAAGTGCAAGAATTGTGAGCCTTGTTGCATTTATGGGAAGGATTCCCAACTCCTACTATTGATTGGCCACCCATTTCTCTTACACCCATCAACGAATACAACATTGAAGGATTGTTTGTTATGGAATTCCCAACATTGTTTCCAAAGGGTAGAGTTGCATTCAATCAAAAAAATATGAAAGAATTCAAGCTACATGAATATGCTCTCCATCTACTAAGATACAATGATAATAGGTTTAGCCAACACCCATGGTTTAGATACTTCATACTTAATATTCTTATGTGTCACCGTAGCCAGGCCACAACTTTTGTATTTGTTCAAAAACACTTAGAAAGTAAACTACTAACAACAATACTTTCCTTGCACCAAAGACTCAAGGAGCTCCTTGATGAACATCTTGTAGACCAAGTAATGCGGTTTGGGTCAAAAACCCATGGAACACGCCCATTCTAGACTCACCGCAGGGGGGAGCTATTTGACATGGTTATTCAAGTTGGTTGCTCAACTCTATTCTTCACCCTTAGTGCAGTAGATACTAAATGGCTAGACTTACACAACGTCATGTTGTCTACTGCACCAATGAATCCTAATGTTGCTACTCGATGGAGGATCCAAAATATAGTGCAAAACCCACACCTCTCTACACTTTACATGCATCACAAATTTACTGCATTTTGTGAGGAGCTTTTGGAGAAGATTCTTTGCAAAAATGACTACAAGTACAGGTACACATATTCCACATCATTTATATTTACTTGTTTCATACGGCATTCGCTTAATAACATCTCCTATGTGCATATATGAATGGAAACACCGTGACTCTACACATGTCCACGATTTCCTTTGGCTTAAAGATGCACCTGATATTGCCAAATTGCAATGGAATAATCTTGCATTAGTACAAAATGCAATCAACTACATTGAGAAATATGTCTCTGCTTGGAACTTGCATCCCCACCAAAGCTCAAAAGAAAGAGTTTCATGGTCTACCTTTGAAAACCCTTGCTTAATGGACACAAGAATGATTATGTTGTCCAACCCTTCAAATGACTACAATGAACTACTCAACTGTGTTCAACTTCATACACGTTGTACCTTGCACACATGTTTGTGGAGAAAAGGAGCTATAATTCAATGCCGCTATAAATCCCCTTGGACCATGCAATACAATTCAAGCCTGTCAAATGAGAGTGGCCAACCAAAGCACACCCCTACTCATAATGATGACCGATTGAATCTTCACAACCCCACTATCCTCTTTATTTGGTGAGCAAATGTAGATTGTCAACCCATTCTCTCACTAGATGCAGTGCTTAAATATATAGAAAAATATGTCGCTAAAGCAAAAACCAAATCTGAAACATATCATGCAATGCTTTCTCATATTTCTACAAGTTTTGATCCTGAAAATCCAACACCAATAGCTTTTAGAAAAATGCTTTTTGACAACCTTGTCGATCATGATATTAGTGTTGAAGAAAGTTGCCACCTTTTATTAAAACTACCGCTTTGCTTGTGTAGTCGAATGTTTGTTTCTTTAAATGTAAACCAAAAAAACTATCAATGCACTCCACTCTCAGTCGTATCCACATCATCAAACACAAACTACATTGATGCATACATGGCACACCCTATTTGTTTGGACACATTGCCATTGATTGATGTCACTCAAAAATGGAGCTTCAAAACAATTTGTAAATCGAACCAATGGAAAGATCATTCCTCTAAAGCAATTGTTCATCTCCCCCCATTTTACAAGCATTCCTCCTAAGGATGACCCAAGTTTCTATTACTTCTATTGGAGTGAACTAGTTCTCTACAAACCATTTCATAACATTGCAGTTGACCTTGGTTCATCCAGAACTCAAATTGTGGCACAGTGGGAGAGGATGGTGTGCACTTACCATCTGTGGCACGTGTGATGCACTCAACCAGATACGACCTCCAATACAAACTTGGGCTCTCCTTCGAACGATGTAAAACCCCCATATTAATGCAACCAATTTGAATGGAAAGTGTTGTCAAGTGTACACCTAGGCCATCCACTCTAGTTCGATGTACTTGACATGCTAGGTAACCATAAAATAGACCTTAACCACTCATTCCACAAATCCAATAGAGCACAGTACAACATCCAACTTCGTAGACTCAAACCGCACAACATATCAAGTACCCCTACCACGCATTGTAAATACCCAACATGACCTTTCATTGGAAAAAAAGAAAAAACTAGATTTAGTGTTGTCACATCTATCCTCCACCACTTACCAGCCACCACTCAAAATAATATTTTAAGGAACTGCAAGAGTTGGAATGTCACACCTAATAAAAAAAATTAGGTCTGCACTCAATTGTTTGGCTCCAAATAGTCAAAAATCACTATTACTTCTTGCACCAACAGGTGTTGCAGCATTCAACATTGGAGCATCAACAATTCATTTTTCACTTCACATACCCATCAAAGAGATTACCCCCTTGCAAGACCAAACACTAGCAAGCTTCCAAGAGAAAATTCACTTCATTCGCTACATTCTAATAGATGAAATGAGCTTCATCAATCCAAAGTTGCTTGAATGCATCGACTATCGCTTACACAAAGCTTTCCCAGCACACAACCACAACCCGTTTACATGCCACTCAATCTTGATATTTGGAGACCTCAGCCAACTACCACTAGTAAAAGACATTCCTATGTACTCTGCTACTTCCTACGGGGCACATTATGGTGGAGCTTTCAAATAGTTTTTACACTCAACAAAATATTTCATCAAGCCGAAGATGATCCCACTCAACTTCTATTTCGTAATCTATTGTGCAATTTAAGAAAGGTTGAACCTACTATTGCAGATTAAAAATTTCTAATGTCAAGGTCAAGCTCCACACTATCATCTACAAAACACACTACTTTCTTAAGTCTGTATAGCTTTTGGATTCAATTGTGTACAAATTTTTTAGCATCATTTAAAAAAAAAAAAATTCCACAATCTATATCATAATTTTGTATAGCTTCTAGATTCGATTTTGTACAAACTACTTTCTTATCATCCATACATCTTTATGCAACCAATGAAAATGTCTCACTCCATAATAAGCACATGATGTTGTCTCTAGCGCAACCCGTTGTCATAGCCACTACAGAGCAAATAAGGAGCTCTTTCAACTCCAATCCAAAAGATGAGCAACTCCAATCTAAGATTCTACTATGTGTTGACCAAAAGGTTATGTTATCTTGTAATATGTGGACTGATACTGGCCTTGTTAATGGAGCTCTTAGCATAGTAAAAAAAAATTGTGTACAAGGAGAGCGAGAAATCACCCTAGCTCCCCTTGTTTGTTGTTGTTTGATTCAAGAATTACATTGGGCCTGCCTGGGATCTATAAAATCCCAAAGATGTCCCTATTACTCCTTTGAGTCATGGTGATCGCCACCAAATTCCACTTAAAATGGCATGGGCCTTAACTATCCACAAATCATAGGGACTTACACTTGAAATGGCCACCATTGAAATCAACAACATTGATCGATAGGGCTTGACATTCACAACAATTTCAAGAGTCGCTCACCTTTCCAACCTTCATATCCACCCTGCATTCACATTTGAAAGATACACATGCATGCAACAAAGCCCTTCTGTTGCACATAGAAACAGTGAGGAATCTCGATTATCAACACTATCGACATCAACCACTTGAAATTCTCCAATTCTTTTCACTGGTAAAATAATACAAGTATATTCAATAATTACTTATTCCTTTCTCTTCTAATGACTACATTTCTAACTGCTTACATAGTTCTTCATACTTCGAGTATCTAATCTCTTCCTTGCTTTCCACATTTGATTTGTAGGCTCAACTTCAAAGTTGCATACCTACCAAGATCAACTCTTTCAGCACAACTCAATCGACATACAAGGAGTCTCCCACCATCTTTTATTGAAGCATATTTCATCCTGTAGAGAGTGGTTCTCTCACTAGCTATTTTTGTTCATAATGGTAAACCATTACTTATTTACAAATATTTATGCACCTATATATAGTGCTCGTCATGCTATGATTGGTTTCCAATTATGTTATAGAAGATATCAAATGTATGCACATGTGACTAGTGGCTCTACTTCTAACACACCTTCAGCTTGTAAACACTTTATAGAATTGGAATTACAAAATACTGGTCATCAAAACATGAAATTATCCAGATTCAACTATTGCAATTGATTCTCTTTCTATCTGGTAAAAACCATTTATTCTGCTAAATTTATTTAACGAGAAACACAACCATTTGCATAATGGTGCAAAAGATATATTCTTAAACCTTGAAGTGCATTTTGCAGTATGGGCATCAATCGGTGGGAGTCCATGATATTGTTTGGTTTTTAGGTTGCAATAAGGTGTGTAATTCTACATATTTAAAAATCTGAATAGAACTACTTATCTGTTATGAAGGCATGCCCAACTCAGCTCAATTGTGTGCATGTAGTATTTGAAGCATCATCCATTTATCATCCTTGCATTCCCATGATTTTGTATGTAGTTCCCACTTTATTGCCTAGTGAAATTGATATTCTTGTTGTGTGTTTTGCCTCTGTTTCAACCTAGGAAGTTTAGTCATTGTATTTATATTTCTTATTGCTATATTAAAACATCAAAACTCTAAATAAGTTTATACTGTTTTGCATAAAATGTTGTAGTATGACCCTTCCAGGAGGATTTCAGCTAATCCAGTATTGAACCACCCTTACTTTTATGATCTTCACAAGTCTCACTTTTGAGAATTTGTTTGATATTTCTATTGTACCTACTCTTTCATGCAAATTAACTTCTACAATTTTTTATTCATGGTTTTCCAGAGAGGATTCTAAACAGATGCATTACTTTCAAAATTAGCAGATTCCCAAAAAACTTTACAATTATTTTTGGAATCTTCCTTTGTTACAGCTTGAGAAAAGGGAAGGAATAATTTAATCTTTTCATTATATTCATTGGAATATGGAACAACATATATACATGCATTAGTTGATATAATTCAAGATATCATATTATGATAAGATTAATTTTTTGGTGATGTTTGGAATTTGTTCCAAGTCTTGCAAATTAGGCTATAAGATTTTGATCAATTATGCGTTATATGACAATTATGGACAAATGCTCTCCCAATATTTAGGATTTTATTTTGTGACTTCTAAAGTTGTTTAAAATCTCTTTTGAATTGACCCTCAGCCTAAATGTTTTGAGAAAGCACGCCTTTTGATAGTAATGGATATCAAATTTGCTTCCATCTTCTCAACTTAGAAAATTGATATTTACATATATGTGAGGTAAATGTTGGATTTGATTTAGTTATATGTTTTAAATTTAATATTTTCTTTCTACAAATTCAACATATCCTTCTACAAATTTAACATGTTTTGTTTAATATTTTCTTTGATGTTTTTGAGGTCTATAGATATGTTTTTGGTCTATTTAGAATAAAGGCTAAGAATATTACAACTTTCTTTGTGTCTGAAAATTATGGTGTATGTAATGCTTGTTGGCTCATTCATTCATGTATGGACACTTTTCTGCTTCACTTTGTCACTGTAATTCCATGTTATACAATTTCATGTTATGGGAAGTGCTTCACTTTGTCACTGCAGTTTCATGTTATTATTATCTTTTGTAAGATTTTGTATTTATGCTACTATTTTGCTTTGATTTACTTATGATTGTTAAAAGTTGTTTTGGTTAGCAGATGTCATGTTGTTATCTTATTACTTTGTATTTATCAACACCACTTCTATAGTTCTTTTAGTAGTTTATTCTTAAATATTGTAATTTATTTTTTATTGTTATCACATTACTCTATATTTCTGAGCAACACTTCTACAATACTTTCAACAGTTTATTTTTAGAAATTAACTACAACAAAGGACTTGTAGTTTATGGCTCTACATAACTCTTCCCATTTATTATTAAATATATTTAATAGAAAATATAACTTTAATGTCTTCGGCATACCCATTGCACCCCAAGGTGCAATTGCTAGTTTTTAATAATCTTAACCTTTCTTAAGTAGGAATTTAGATTTTATTAGACTTCACTAGGGTAGTCTAGCAAGGAAAACCGTTGTAAACTCTTAACAAATTTCCTTTCAAAAAAGGGGATTCAATTAAGAATGCCAATTAACTTATTTGCAAGGAATTGAAGATTGTTTCATTATGGTGCTAATAACTTAAATTAAATCCTAAAAAAAATTAATCATTGGAGAGGATGGTGAGATGGGTTGTGCATAAAAATTATGATTATATTTAGTTAATTTAAGTTTCTTGTCATTAGAAATGAAAGGAAACATAGTCTTTGGTTGATTATCAATCTAAATTAAAGGAAGTAAATTAAATTTGTGTTACAGTTATGAACTTTACGTTAATTTATAATTTTATTAAATTAAATTTCAAAAATTGAAGTTCATAAAGAGAAAATTGATAGCGATGTTTTAATTTTATTGAATTAAATTATTAAAATGTAGGGAAGAAGGGATTGTTCAAATTTATCCTTTAAACAATAAATCCTTTAAGGGTTAGTATTAACCTAATATTTTGGTGTAGCAAAAAATATCTTTTGAAATCAATTAATTAATTTTGGCAAAAATGATTAATTAAAAAATTAAACTACTGGTGTTTAAAATGAAGATTGAAAGTTTCCTACATAGCTAATAAATTGAATGCTAGAAAGGAGAAAATTATTTAAAATAAATAATTTTGTCGAGCTTAAAATTGTTAGGGTTAAAATTAAACATTTGTGATATTGCCAAAATGAAGACCTTTAATAGCATCTTGTTACATTGAGCTAAACAACCAATAGCTATAAAGGAATTAATTTAAATCATTCTAGAATTAGAAATCAATTAATGAAGTGATAAATTAACCATTAAAGTGCTTATTTGCTAAATGTAATTAGATTGGATGATTTAGCTAACCTTAGGCATTAGGTCTTGTATTAAGGACTTGACCTCCTCAATTTCATATAGAAGACCTTAGAGGGATTTATCCTCAAATTGATTTCCCTTTAGGTGTCTTGTCTAAGAATCCTAACCCTAACTAGGTCTACCTCCACCATAGAGTGTGGAGTGGGTTTCAACACACCCAAATATAATTTCCCCTTTCCTCACCTTTTAGGTGGTGTGCTTGTAATTGGCATGTGTGTGCAATGTCATCATGTGTGCACATTAGCATATCATGTGGAGTATGATATAATGTAGAATTGTTAGTTTTGGAAAAACAAAAAATGGCTTGTGTCTATATCCACAAGTTAGAATGTGAGCATGAAAAGATGCCTTTTTGGTTGTAGTTGCAATGCCCCAACCATGAGTAAAGACATCATTCAAGAACACCTGCATGTTCATACTACATCTAGTACCATTAAGGTAAACATTAAAGATGAAGAGCTCAAAGAGATTTGTTGGAGTAATCAGGATAATCACTTGATAATTAATTATTCATTAATTAATTATTAAGTCCCTTATTACTTTAGTTCACTTAAACTAAACTTAGGAGTGCTTTTTTAATTATTAAATTGGGCTAATTATAGGTCTAGTTGTCTCATTGCATGAGATTAAGACACTTTTCACAATCTAATGCAATCCTCATCTAGGGTTTTCTTTTTTATGCTTTTATAAGTATGCACATTCATTGTAATCATTCAATTTAGAACCATTTAGGTTAATACATAGCAAATTAGTTGCTCTTCTGGATTCAATATTTTCTCTCTTAGTTGCATAAATCAGTTGCTTTGATCTTTCTTTTGTGATAGGATAATTGCTTGCAGGCGATTTCTTAGTGTTGTGGAGTTTAATCATCAACTTCAATATGGTATCAAGGATATAGATCTATAGAATCTTGTCTGAATTTTGAGAGATTCAGTTTTGAGAGAAAAATCAATTCATCTTAGGATGAAACGAGCATCATTGTTGCGTCTAGAATGATTGAAAACCTAATCAACGCCTATCATTTGGTCAGATATGGTGAAGTCCAAAAAAAAGAAAAAAATAGTAGCTAGAGGTCAACACACAGGAATCTGTATGACCATATGGCCCTGCATGCAACCCTAGGCTGCCAATAATTTTCATGCGCAAGTATTTTCTTTCTGGTTTTTTTAATTTTCCTATAAAATAAAAAATATAGTAGGCTTTTGAAATCAAAAAAAGCAAATAAAAAATAAATTAAAAAATTATTTTAAAAAATTAAAAAAGGAAAAAAATATCAAATTTTTGATTGAGCGAGGTACATAGTATCCTACACTAGTTGTAGGCTTTAAATCTTGCACAATACACCTAAGGAGCGGTCACATCAAAACCGCCCCACAAAAATTTTGCAGCCTCTTTATTCAATCGACGACCTCCTTTTTAGCCTCTTAGCAGCGGTTTCAAATTTTAGGCATCTTAAAATTTTCCTTTAGTGGCTTTAAAATTCCTAATCAGTGGCTCCATAATTCCAGTGATCCATTATAATCAATGACTAGAATTTTTGACACATGCACAACATACCAACGGTCAACCTTAGTTAACACGCCATAGAGAATATTCTCTAACAAAAAAAATATACCGTAGAATCTTATTTTGCAAGCGACCGAGCATTTTTCAACCAAAGGAATATTTCATAAATATGTTGTTCACATCATGCTGAAATCATCTATGTGAACAATCATACGACCCCTCCTTGCCCCCTCTCAAGCCTCATTTGGCCTAAGAGAAGTTTTTTTCTTTTTTCCATAACTTAGGCATATAGTGTCAAAATTAGGCAAATGAGATATCATCAGAAAGTTGGTTCTGTGAACTTTCCAGTGGTGCAGGTTTCATTATCATATTTTTTTGTTGGTTCCTATTATTCTTAATCAAAGTTAGATCTTCATTTTTCACTTTTGAGCTCACAACTTTTTGCTTGTATCTCTGATTTTTCATGATTCAAGCGATGTTGGAAAGGTATTTCAAAGATCTTTAGATCTATTCATGCACTTTTTCCAAAACATACCCCCAAGTAAATTTTATTCAATTTTTTGTGTTTTCACAATTTGCTCAATTACTTGGATGTCTTGGCATCTAAAAATGATTTGTTTGGGTAGGACGACATATTTTGATCTACTCTATCAATAGTGAGGTTATTAGTCTTTTATTTTTTCATTTGAGTGAGTATCATATGGGGTTTTTTGTTCATCCTTCTATGATCAACTTGGATAAGGATAACTACGAGTCTTAGCGAAATGGCATCCTGACACATCTCAAGTGGCTTGATATTTTTCCTTATCTTTATGGACTCATACCTACACTAGACACACACCAAGGAGTTTATTAGTATGGGGTATCATCAGACATCATACTGTAGGGGCTATATGTTCTAGTGTTGATCTTGACACTATGGGTGTTGTATCAGACATTGAATGTCCCCACACACTTTGGACATGACTTTGGGAGATCTTTGGAGACCCTCATATCTTTCCATACCCAGTGGATCCAACTATAGATTATCTCATCCCTCTTGCAAATGCAGATTCCATACCCTTTGATGATGATACTTTAGAGGAGCTTGAGTATATCACAGGCCTTACATGTTTTGATGGTTCAGGGACTTGTCTTCATGTTCCCACTATTTAGATTGAGACTACATCATCATCTTTTTTTTTTCTTCATCAGCTTGGTATCGCCACATCCTTGGCCCCTATTGGTTTAGTACAATAGGACATCATATATCTTTTAGACATAACTACTTGGGATTTGTATCTTTAGGCATATCATCCTTGTTTGTGGATTCCTATATTGCAAATATGGAGGATTACTTTGAGGACATTCATATCCTCTTTGTTGAAAACCACATCAACGTTGTTGGCCCACCATCTTCATCACCTTTGTAGCTTGTTCTAAATCAGTCTTCACAAGATTCTAGATTGACATCATTTCTTTCTGACATGTGGACACATGAGCACTTGCAGTGCCCCTCCATGATTCACCCTTTCATGATGTTTGATAAATATTGCTTTGGTTTGTTTGAATTAAATTGGTTTAATAATGGTGTTTGATTAGTTGTTGAATTAAATAAGTTATTAACTAAACCGTGTTGATAAATAGTATTTGATTGCCTTAGTTAATTAATATATTAAATTAAATTATTAAGTTATAAAGTATTTTGATAATTAAATATAAAGATATTATTATTAATGTTGGATTTTAATAAATTAAAAGGTGGGAAAATATTATAATATAAAATAAAGTATTAAATCAGAAGGAGATAATGGACAATCAGCTAAACCAATTAAATAGATAGAAAAAGATTTATTCGGAGCACATGTGCAACTTCGAACTGCTTGTCATTTGGAAACCTGGTGACCAGGATCCTCAGATGGTGTCCGGTCTAGCTCCTTCCACTCTAGCTATTGGTGTGGGGGATGGGGTGGTTGGTGATTCTGGTGGCCCCTCTGGTGCTGGTAAGGTCTACTCGGAGGCTCGGGATAGCCTTGATTTAGGTAAGCTTAAACCTTCTTCCTCTATTTTGGGTGTGCAGCAAAAATATTTTAAGAAAGGGATTCCTGAGAAATCAGTTAAGGTTGGTCGCAAAAAGGACCAAGAAAAGGTGAAGCTTGCTGGAGAGACATTGGTTGAGGCTGGTTTGGTGAAGACTATCGATGCTCTCTTTTCCCAACCCCAACGATGATAGTTCTTTCTTGGAATGTGAGGGGTATGAATAGCATCCCTCGATAAAAGGCTATTCGAGATTTGATTCGCATTCATTCTTCGGATGTGATTTTCTTGCAGGAAACTAAGTTATCAGTGGATAGTATGTTAAGTGTGGCTCCTAAGATTTGGGGTCGTGGCCAATGTCAATGTGTGGGTGCTTTTGGTAATTCTGGTGGAGTGGCTTGTTTTTGGGATCCCCGAAAGGTTAGTCCAATTTGGTGGATCTCCTATAAGAGTTTGATTTCTTGTGTTGCTTCTCATTTAGAGTCAGGGGAGAAAGTTATTTTCTCTAATATATATGCTCCAACTGATTTCCAAGGTAAAGCACAACTATGGGATCATGTTAGACATGTGAGGTCTTTGGATCCTTACCTGCCTTGGATCTTGGCTGGTGATTTTAATGCTGTCATTTCTTTAGAAGAGAAGAGAGGAGGTAGTGCTCATTTGGAGCCTTCCTCTAGGCTCTTGCAGGATAATATGGCTCTTTTGAGGTTAGTTGATGTCAAGCCAACTAATGGAGTCTTCACATGGAATAATAGGAGAACTAGAGATGCTGTTATTTCTGAAAGACTAGATAGATTTTTGGTGTCCATTTTTTGGATGGGGGATAGGTGGATGATTAGCTCTGAAATATTGGATTGTCGAGGCTCTAACCATTGGCCAATTAAGCTTGTGGTTGTTGTGCCTCAATGATGTGCTAGATAGACTTTCAAGTTCCAACTCATGTGGCTCCAGGATGAGTCTCTTCATGATATGATTTCTAGCTGGTGGGATCTTGGGAAGCCAGCTTATGGCACTGCTATGTACTCATTCTCAAAGAGGTTATAGTACGTCAAATACAAGTTGAAAAGATGGAATAGGCAACATTTTGGTAATTTGTTTCATGAAAAATAGAAGGCTCGGGATAATCTGGACTTAATCACCAGGCAGATTCGTGATCAAGGCCTAATGGAAGAGTTGAGTTTGTTAGAGATTGTTGCAACAAAAGAGGTAGAGGAATGGTAGTTAAGAGAAGAATTTTTTTGGAAACAAAAGTTCCATATTGAATGGCTTTAGGCTGGTGATAGGAATACTTCTTTTTTTCACAACTCAGTTAAAGACCGGAGGCAAGGTAATGTTATTTCTTCTCTTGTGTTGTCTGATGAGGAAATTTTGTCCTCTTCTGCTTCTATCTTTGCAGAATGTATTCGGTATTTCTCTTCATTATTTTCTGAGGATTCGCCTCTAGCTGACGAGGCTAAAACAAGGATTTTGAATTGTATCCCGCAGCTGGTGTCTAATGAAATGAATGAATCATTGCTTTCTCCTATTACCTTGTTGGAGCTTGAGAATGTTGTGTTCCAGATGAAGAAAGGTAAAGCACCTGGGCCTGATGGATTCCCTGTTAAATTCTTTTAGGAGTTTTGGGAGGTGGTTAAGTTGGACCTCTTAGAGGTTGTTAAGGAATCTTTCATGAATAAACAAATGTTGAAGTCTCAGAATGCAACTTTTTTAGCTCTCATTCCAAAGAAGGAGGGGGCTAATTCTTTGGATCTTTTTCGGCCTATTGCATTATGTAATGTTGTTTATAATATTATTACTAAGTTGATTGCTGAAAGGCTCAAAACCTTGGCTTGGTGAGTTAATCTCTGAGGAGCAGGGGGTTTTGTTGCTAGCAGACAAATCATGGATGGTGTTGTGATTGCAGCTGAGACCATCCATTCTATGGAATCCTCAAAAGAAAAATATATGTTTATCAAGCTGGACATGGCAAAAGAATATGATCGCGTTAAATGAAGCTTTATGTTTAAGATTCTTGGAGCGTTTGGCTTTTCTAGTGATTAGATTGAATGGGTTAGGAGTTGTGTTACTTCTTCCTCCTTCTCAGTGCTTCTCAATGGTGAGCCCACTGAGTTGTTTGGTGCTTCTAGGGGCCTCAGACAAGGAGATCCTTTGTCACCCTACTTATTCATCCTACTTGTGGAAGGATTGGGAAGGCTTATTCGTGCTTAGGTAGCTAGCGGCTTGATTCAGGGTTGGAATTGGGGAAATGATCTTCCCCCTCAGTCTCATCTTCAGTTTGTTGATGATACTGCCTTGATGGGCAGGGCAAGGGTTGAGGAGGCTTTGAACTGGCATAGTGTTTTGGACAGCTACTTGGCGGCCTCTGGGCAGCGCATTAATGAGGGGAAGTCTATCATTTACTTCTTCCATACTCCTAAGGTTATCCAAAGGAGATTAGCTGGTATTCTTCATTTCCAGATCGGTTCGCTTCCTTTTCTCTATCTTGGAATCCCTCTTGCCATTCGTTCTCTCCCTAAAAGGTTTTGGCAAGAGACTCTTGACAAGTTTCAAAGATTGGTCAACCATTGGACTTGCAGGTGGCTTTCTTCAGCTAGAAGAGTGACTCTTCTAAAGTCTATGATCCAGGCTCTCCCTCTTTATAGGTGCTTTGTTCTTTCTGCTTCATCAAGTTTTATTCAAGATTTCGAGAGACTGTCTCATCAGTTCCTGTGGTCTGGCAACCTTCTTCATAGAAAGTGGAGCTTGGTGAAATGGGATGTTGTCTGTAGGCCAAAGCAGGAGGGGGGTCTTGGTCTACGACGGACTGATTTGAATGGGCATGCCTTGGATGCTAAGTTGTATTGGCGTTGGTGTTCACAACAACATATGTGGTGGGCTAAAATTCTTACCCTCAAATATTTGGGTGCGGTGGACAACATGGAGGTTGTAAGATTCAGTCTGGAGGGGAAAGGTTCTATGATCTGGAGTACCCTCAAACGGGGTGCCAAGCTTGTGAAACAGGGCCTTTTTTGGATTTGTAATGGGGGTTGGGAAGCTCTCTTCTAGCATGACTCTTGGGATGGACATCCCCCTATTTTGTCTTCTCATCCCCACCTTTAGGACTTGTGCCAAATTTTTGAGGAGGCGGGTTGGTGTCATGTGGCTGACTTCAAATCTCAACATTCTTTGAGTCATATTACTATGTCCAAGTGGAAGGACCCTCAGGATTGGCCTCCTGGGGGGGTTTTGGAGGATCGTCAAGTGCTTGCTAAGATTCTTTCGGATTGCGCCTGCAACTCTCTTCTTGGGAGAGATGTGCTTGCTTGGGGTCCAGATTTGTGAGGTAAATTTTTGCTTGCCTCTGGTTATTAGGTTTTGGATAAATAGGTCTTTGGGAGCTCTGAGGTTCCTTGGTGGAAGCATGTTTGGAATAAATTTGCTTGTCCTAAGTGTAATTTTTTCTCTTGGCTCGTTGTCCAAGGTAAGTGTCTTACTTGGGACAATCTTTGGAAACGGGGGTTCCAGGGCCCTTCCATGTGTGTTTTGTGTGGTCAGCATGAAGAATGCTTCTCGCATCTCTTTTTTCAATGTTCCTTTGCTAAGGATATTTGGCATCACTGGTGGAATCTTTGGAGCTTACCGTGTTGCCACGTCTCTGCCTTAGATGATTTTTGGAGGAGACAGGGATCATCTCCTGCCAAAATCTCTTTTCTTAAAATTGCTTGGAGCATTGGCCCTAGTTTGATTGTTTGGCATGTTTGGTTGGAGCACAACAGACAGATTTTCTTGGATAAAAAATTGATCTTGGAGCAACTTTGGAGGAGGATTCTTGGGGCTCTATAGGAGACTTTTTCTGCAAAGTGTGATTTGTCTGTGCTAGTTGATCCTGGGGACTTGGGTGTTGTTAATTCCCTGGGTCTTGTTGCTGGGGATAGGAGAAATTTGGGCAGTGTGCATCATAGGCATGGGCGTGAGAGGGTGGCTTGTGATGGCTTATGGTGTCCGCCTACTCTAGGGGAGCTAAAAATCAATACAAATGGGTCATCTAGGGGTAATCCTTGGCATGCTGGAGTTGGCGGTATTGGTAGAGACAGCTTGGGAGTCGTGGTGTTTTTCTTTTCTATGTATCGTGGTTTGCATACCAATAATCTTATGGAGGCTAGTGCTATCCTTATGGCGATTGAGTGTGCAGTTGGCCTTGGGTGGCGGCACATCGTTTGTGAGTCTAATTCTCAAGTGGTTATTGATATGTTGCATAAGCGACAGTTGGAGGATATGAATTGGTAGCTTGTTGTGGTTGTCAAGCAGATTATTTCTATGTGCTTTTCTCTGGAGTCCATTGTTTTCCGCCATATTCCGCGAGAATGGAATAGGGTTGCTGATGGATTGGCTAGATAGGCGAGAGCGAGGACTGATTCTTGGTATGTGGATGGTTGGGGCAATCTTCCTAATGACATGGCCCCTGTTCTTGAGGAGTGGGTTGTTGAGGATATGAGGCGCTTCTTGGGTGTGAATTAATTCTTGTTTTGTTGGGCCCCTTGTGGCTTCTTTCTTCTACCTTTGTAATGTTGTTCTGATTCAATAAAGTTTTTACCCTCTTTAAAAAAAAAAAAACTAGTTTAGACAGTAAAATAACATTTTGAAAGTAATTGTGTTGTACAAAACTTTTCTATATAGATTAAATTCTAATTTTAGAATATAGATTGGTTAACATCTAGGGAAAGGATAATTTTCATAATTTTGTTGCATTTTTTAAATTAATTTTTGAAGTCATTGTAACTATAATTTGGACATACATGTGTGTCATACAACATAAATTTTTGTGTATATATCGAAATCCAATTTTTCTTTTTTGAGTGAAACAAGGACATCAATACCTAGGGAATGGGTATTTTTGATTTTTTTTTACAATGGTTTACTATTTTTCCACCTTTGCACAACAAAGATCTTGATGTTCAAAGAAAAACCTATGTTTAGCAAAATTTAAAAATTGAATACATGATAAAATGAAAACATATAAAAACTATACTTGTTGGAAAGCTAGTTTCAAGGGCTACAATCTTGAAAAATATAATTTCTAAATATTTATTTAATCCTCAAAAGGTAAAGAAAAAGTGTTTTTTTGCCAACATTTTGATAATTGTGAAGGAGACTCCATTGTGGGTATGATTTAATACTAGAGGGTTCTATCCAAGGGGTTTGATCTAAGGGGGTCTTATCTATTCCCTTCAATTAAAACCCTTTAGATGGAGCCTCTCAAGACTTAAATCATTAGTTTTTTCTAAAAATAGTGATTTCGTGAAAAATCAACATATCCCAAAAGTGAGACACAATATTGTGGTAACACCCATTCATGATTATTTCATTTTGAAAATAGTTGATTATGTCCATGTGATGTGTGCAAGAGGGTTTTTCCTTGCACTTTTTTGCCTTCTAGTGTTGGTGTTTCATGTGCAAGATGGTATATGCCTCGGACTGGGTATGCTTTCTTGTGATTGAGATGAGTGAGCAAGATGGTTAATGCCTTGGTCTATTGGATTCATATGATTATGTTATGTTGCAAGATGGTAAATGTATGCCTTGTTTTGTAGGGTTTACTAGATGCGAGTAGGGGGAGTGGCTCTCAATGGGGGCCGAATCCCAAAGTGGTGACCTGGACAACCCATTGGAGAGTTCTTAATTTAGTGATTACCTAAATAATGAATTGGTGGGATGGATAATTTTCACATAAACAAGATAATGGATTCCTTGCCCATGCCTGTAGTGCTCATTTAGGCTAAGGATGGGGTGAGAAGGCTTAGTTGGCAAGATCAACTTCTTGTCCTCATGAAAGGAATGTTGGTTTCACATGTGTCACCCTATGGAGCTGGGACCTAGTGAGAGGTATGTCAAACAACCATAGATGGGGGTCAAGGTCTAGTGAGAGACCGCCAGGACAACCCATGCAACGACCATGCAATGACACTCTTCCCTATCGCAATCTAGCATTCCCTCATTTTGTGTTCCCCTTTGTTGTGTGCGGTCTAATGAGACTCCACTCAAAACTCACCTAACTTGCCCTAATTTATGTTGGTAATTTCATCAAACGTTTATATGCAACCTTGTAACTCAGCGATGTAGTGTTTCTTGAAGAGGTTGATAGAAATGAATGCTAAGGCTGATTTAACATTTCTATAATACCAATAATCTGATCATGAATGCAAATGCTATTCTTTGGGACCTTCTAATGCAAATATGAGAACTAGGTATGCAATGCTTAGCTACAGCAAGTAGGCATTAAGTCAAACACTTGCCATGCAACATAACATCTACAGTTTAATTACAAGAGCATCAATGGTAATCAGCAACTTGTATCTCCAATCATTATTGTAAATGCATCAATACAAAGATAACAGCGAATGGCCAAGACTCTTGGCTTACAATGAGATATGCCAATGCTGCTAAATCTGATTGTAAAAAAAAGACATCTACAGCAGTGACTAAAGATTGGCAAATGCAACTATATAAGACTGACAATTACAATGTTGTTTCATTGATAAAGTGCTAATCTAAATGCAATGCAATGACTGAAAGGAACCTGGAGAATGATGGCTGCCAAGACAAATAATTTCGATTCTTCTTGCTCAAGCTGAATTTGCCTCGAAAGAAGTGGTGCCCAGCTTCCTAGCCGTCCAACTATGCCTTATGAATTTTCTTGGAATTTATTGAAGCCTCAAACATGAAATCGCCCCTATCAAGACAGCCGCCTCTGTTCTATAACCAGTCTTCAGATATAAATAAATGGTTGCTTTAAACTTCATTCAAAGGCACGGAAATTCATTTTTTTGATCTCCCACAATGGTGCGCCCAAACTCCTTGTGAAAATCGATGCAAAGAGAGACTCCTATGATAAAAATTGTGGCTTCTTGAAGACTCTAATGGCGTCCTTGTTGCTTCAGACTTAGCATCAGAAAATTCTTCAATAGAAATCTGGTTCTCCCCTTCAAATAATCGATGCCTCCAATAATATTCTTCAATGCTAATAGTCTCCAATATAATGATCTTCAGAATTGACCTTAGGCCACAAATTTCTGCCCTAATGAAGTGACTGAAATATCACCTCCAATCTGCAATAATTCGGGTGTTATTTCACACCCTCAAAATTGCTATCAATGGGAGTTTTCATTCCCAAAGACAATCTGATTATCTGCAGACCACTTGGCTCCACAAATACTCAAGAAGAATTCACCAATCAACAATTCATCAAATCTGGATGCCCAAATGGTGAGACCTCAAGGTCTATTTATGCATTTCCTCTAGAGGTCGGCCTCAATAAAATAATATTATCCTTTGACTTCTAGAAGATTCCAGTATATTTTAATCTTTTTGCACTTTATGAAATATTAAAATATTATATTATTAATAAAGTGCATCTCAACATCAAATTATAAAATAAGGTTTCCATAAATAGAAATAATGATGAAATATAATGGAAAACCTTACTCCAATCAAAAACTGAGCCAAGTAATCACCAAGTGACTGCAAGATGACTCTCTCACCATGCCTCATTAGCCTACGAGAGCCGTTAATAGGCTAATTCTGCTGATGTGTTAATGTCAACTAGAAGGGGACATTACAGGCTCTGGAAGCGGTGTCCTTGTTATGTGATGTCATTTTGTACTTTGTTATGTTGGATCCATGTTTAGTACTTCTATGTTAGCCTTTTGTCTTCTTGATTATTTTGTGGTGGGACCTTATTGTTATCTCCTAGCATGGGGGTGGACCTTAGGGTTCCACATGGTCGGGTGGAATGTGCTTTTTCCTCCATTGGGTTTCCCAATTGTTGTTCGTGTGCGTGAAGGATGTACCTCATGTAGCGGGTTCTGAATTTGGTACCAGTTTGAGGAGACAATTGTTTATGTTATGTATTGAATATGTACATCATTTGTATCATGTAGTATAATCTTGATGTATACTTCCCAAGGTATTGGGGAGGCATTATTGTAAACAATGTAAGATGTAATAGTCATGTTGTACTCTCATGTAAGGGAATTTGTATATGTACTTATTGGTTCTTTATATATGATCCTTGATGATTATTTATTTGATGTTATGTACAAAATGTATGTTGCTTATTCATTTAATGCAATGGATTTAAAGTGAACTCTTGTTGTTAGTTAATCCATAATGTATGTTTAGATCTTGTTCAATAGGTATGTTCATAATGCAGTCATGGAACCTTAGAGGACATAGCTTAGCTTATGTGTTATGTTTAGTTATGATTTACACTTTTTGTTATTTAAAAAAAAAAATTGTGCCATCATTGTAGTTAGATGTATTGTTCTCTGGGGTTTTTTGGCGAGGCATTACAACACTTTTCAGAGGCACACATCATTTGGATTTGGATTCCAGATTCACGCATCTGTTTGGATTGGTTTCTCCAATCACCAATGGATTTGTTTCTTCCTAAGGGGAGAAATGTTGTTTGTAGGCAGTGGATCATATTCTATCTTCAGGCGTACATCATTGCCATGGGAGCTCTTTCTTTGTGGAGGGATTCATATCCTCTTTTTTTCTCTCCTATTAGGGGTACATAAATTGTACTTGCATGATAGAAGCAGTCCTTGGGGGGTCACATTGAGCCCTCCTTCTATCCTTCTTTCACCAGTGAAATCATTTATTTTTCTCTCTTTTGGAGAGGAGTTTTTCTCGTGTGGTTTTCTCTTTTTCTCTAGTTATGAGATATTTCATTTATATTTACATGGGTACCTCATCAAGACTTATATCCAGAGCCCATCCATGCATCCATCATGGCATTCTATATCGGGGTTTTTGGCTTCTCCCTAAGTTAATCTTAAGGGAGGTTGTTGGAGTAATTAGGATAATCGCTTAATTAATTATTAAGTCCCTTATTACTTTAGTTCACTTAACCTAAACATATGAGTGTTTTTAATTATTAGATTGGGCTAATTATAGGTCTAGTTGTCTCATTGCATGAGATTAAGACACTTGTCACAATCTAATGGAATCCTCATCTAGGGTTTGCTTTTCATGCTTTTATAAGCATTCACATTCATTGTAATCATTCAATTCAGAACCATTCAAGTTAATACATAGCAAATAAGTTGCTCTTCTAGATTAAATCTTTTCTAGATCTTGGTTCCATAGCAAACCAGTTGCTTTGATCTTTCTTTCATGATAGGATAATTGATTGCAGGTGATTTTTGGGTGTTGTAGAGTTCAATCATCAACTTCAACAAGATTGAGTCCTAATAGATTATAATTAATGTATTGAATAAAATCCTTTATTATATATAAGGATATGTGATTGCAACATACTTTAAAATATAAGTCTCTATTTTCCCTCAAAATTGTGTAAACAATAAATTTGATTTTATATTTATATAGCTCTCTTTTTTGTTCTTTTAGATTACATCACATCACACATCAAACTTCTCCTATATTATATTGATATATTAAAAACAAATTTACTATTTTTTGTTATTACAAACTTTATGAATGTTTTAATGTGCATCCTAACTCTAAACATTTTCAAAATGATTATTATAAATAAGATTACTTAAAGATTATATTATTAGTTCTTAAAGATTCTATTATTAGTTAAAATATTGATCCATAAATATCATTTATGTATATAATATAAAGTATTTATCTATCTCAAAAAATATATAACTATTTTAACAATGTGCATAATTTATTTATGTTATTTAGTATTAGTAATATTTTAATTATTCAATAGAAAAAAATATTATTTATAATATTTCACATTTTTTAAATTTTTAATAAATTATATATGGCATTTCCAAGTTATCAATCTCTTATTTCAATAAAAAAAATATAATTGATAAATTATAGAAACTAGTTTTGTAACGAGAATAATGGGAAATTAATTAAAAGATAGATTCAGGAATTGGGGTTAGAAAATACTAAAATCCCACAAAAGAAAGATCAATTTAACTCATTAATTAATGGAGTGAATGCAATAATTGAATGAGTAAAACACAAATTAAGAATATAAAACTAATTGAGATCAAATTACTCATAATAAATGTACAAACCTAATACTCCATTGTTGAATTATGAGAATTCAATATGTGGATTGCTCAATTGTGCATAACCCATGTTACAAAAGCTTATTGACGAAGATCTTGACTCACAAAATTTCTCAAATGCTCAAAATGCTCAAAAATGATGAATTGCTCGAAGTCATGAAGATTGTGAATCAATTTGATGGAGAATTAAGGCTTATTTTATAGAATTCTTCAAGGTTTGATCAATGATGGAGATTGGAGGAAAAAGATCAATGGTGGAGATTGAATCAAGAGATCAAATTGAATGAGACGTTTAGTTAACTAAAGATGATCCCTTGATTTAAGGGAGACATTTTAGGATATTTTATGGAGGAGCTATTTTGAAAAGATAATCCATTTTTTGAAATAGAATATTCCATATGTAAGTTGCGGGAAAATTAGTAAGAGAGAAATTCAAAATTAATTAAATAATAAAAATTATTTAATTAAGGCAAATTAGAGGAAAAATGATGAATTAATCAAATAATATTAATTATTCAATTAATAGAGGGAAATAGTGAATCTAATCAAATAACTAAAAATTATTCAATTAAAAATTATGAATCGCCTAAGATAATGAGGAAAATGATAAAATGAGGCAAATTAGGAATGTGTGATACGTTCAGACAATTTTAGGTGTCTACATTTTGCCCATTTTTGAGATAATGTACATTATGTTGTTTTAAAGACATATTGTTGATTTGGAAAAAAAAATAAAAAAAATTGATGCCCCATAGTGTCCCAATGGATGAAGGAATGATGGGAGGATGGTAGGCCACCCCCTTGATTGAGACTTCAGCTGAAAAAATAATTTTCAGGTCAGGCTCACGATAGGATGACAAGATTGGTTTAGTGAAGATGATTATGAAAATCAGACTTAGGCTTTAGATGATTAGGCGTTTGCATCAAATGATAGACTAATGATGTTCATCAAAAGTGTCAATGTATGACAATGACACTTTTGATAGATGAAACGACACTATTGTTGATGTCAAGTCACTTTTAATGAAATGCAACACATTTGATAATTGGTCAAATGTGATATAGATGTCCTAACGCATTTGAAAAATGAGATCATGAATGATTGGATAAAGCGATGCTTTTGATTTTTTAACTCACTTATGACTGGTAAAAACACTGTTAGGTCACTTTTAAAACAAAGAGCTCAATTTTTGAATTTTTGGGTTGAAGATGAGATAGGAGAAATTATTTTGCAAGAAAGAGTTAGTTTGAATAGATAGATAGAATTTGGATGATGATAGATAGATGAATAGATTGAGAGGATTTGGATGATTAGAATTGATCAAATGTTGATGAAAAGCCATAGTTATTGAGATGATTTGAGATTTTATGATTGGAAAATGGGATGGGAAAGATGATTTTGCCTTTTATTTTAGGTTATGTTTAACAATGTAGATAAATCCTTATTTTGATATAGCAAGCAGACACTGTGCACCAAGATATCAAGAACTCAAGTATCATTATATCTATTGCATTGACTTTGACTCTATAACCAAATAGGAGTATCCTTGTTCATACCTAACATACGGATATCTTGTTTGATAATGTGAGAGAATAAATATTCAAAGAAAGTTAGGTATAGAGAACCTGATATGCAATGGTGGTTGTATTGTGTAAAACTATCCCTACACACAAGGCAAGTGTTCACCATGGTCATATTACAAGAGCATCCCACAAACACAACAGACAAATTAAATCTATGTCTCATTACATACTCCTCTAGACATACCAAGATATTGAAGATCAAGGTAGCATCAAGAAATTTGGAATGAGACAAAAGATAAATCAAAAGAAAAGATTGACTGATAAAAACATATCAAATCCGTCAATCTTTTACCAGAGAGATTGTTGTTTATTGATCCATAACAATACCCATTATAGGAAAGATAAATCTATTTAGGAAATTGTTCAATGTTGATGTTGATTTAGAAGATTATTTAGGCAATTGACATGGAGGTTTTGACATTGATCGATGCTTGTGATTTTGTGAATGTTTTGAGTTTCGATGATTGTTGAATTTTCTGTTGAATACTTCATCAAAGATGAGTGTGATGATATGTTTATTATGGATGCCAATTTTATTGTGGACGAGTGAGTTATGTTGATTTGTTTCTTAACTTTTTGGAATTTTTGATTGCTTGTGAACTTTTTGTTTGATATATTTGAGGTTGTTTTTATATGTTGAATTTTTTTAATGTTTTTGGATATTTGAACTATTTGGATTCTTTTAGATTTTGACATATTTGGATTTTTTTATTATTTTTGACGTATATGGATTTTTTGGATGTTTAGATCACTAAGTGAACTAGAAGACATATATCAAGGTTTTTTTCAAAGTAGGATATAGGCACCTTCACCCAGTGTCTAGCAATGTATGGAATGCTACAAATGGATGGATAGACCAATATGCTAAGGATGTGGAGGATAGGAATAAGGTATTTTGTTTCTAAGGATCTCATGTTAGGATAACATGTTTGACCCAATATGATCGTTCAAATAGTGGTAGATGTAGGCAATTGTATGGTATGTAATAGAATATGGTTGAAGGAGGTGACCATGTCAAGATTTCATCAAAAGCAAGTTTTGAAGTATATGCCCCTAGTATTTATCAAGATCAAGATAGGTAGGGAGAATGGATGAAAATGGAATGGATTGGATGAATATTAGTGTTAGGATAAAGATAGCATGATAGATGATATAATATGATCCCCACTGGAATGGTGCACATAGATAACTGATCTTACACATGGCCCCTGTTTGCCAAGTTTTCATCATGGTACTTTCCCAAAGCACCATAAAGTGGTTTTCACTAGAGGATGATATATATATATATATATAGATTATGTGGAACCACTTGGTGGTGCTAATATAGATGTTTTTATCATGGCGTGCCAATGATACCTTACCTTGAGGAGTTGCTTTAGCAAGATAAGGGCACTTGTATATAGCTCTTGGTTATTATTGTGATATTTGTTGATACTAGGGTTGGCCTTGTCTAAGTACACACATTAGAGTCCTTATGATAAAGTTTTGCTACCATGACATGGTGAATAAGGGATTTAGAATGTTTGGAATTTTGATTGGATGTTGAATGTTGATGGGAGATATGCAAAGCAGAGGATTATTAGGAATTTTGGATTGTTGATATTTTATTTTCCAAAATTGGGATGGTGGCTGTGGATATGGAATTTTGAATGAGTTTGGGATCAACATTTCATGTGCTTTGTGTGTCGGTGTTGAAGGATTTTTCAAAATAAGTAGAAATTCTTGATAGATGGATGCCCATTTTTTATTTAGCTCCATAGTTTCATGAACTATTGGATTTTGATTTTCTTTACTTGATCCATTTTGCTTCAAGACCCATTTTAATTTCATGTGTCCACTTCAACTTTTTAATGTATTAACTTCAATAACTTGATTTTTTATAAGGATTTTTATTTTGTTGGTCCCAATTAGTGAGTGGAAAGATTCAAGGATGGTGATTAATGATGTGGATGGTTGGAGTGTTGGCAACAACTTCATTATAATGACTCTTCATGACTCCTTTGTTGATGTTTGCATTAGATAAAGTTTCCCCCAGTGTTGAATGGAGGTACTGCTAACTTAGGAACTTTGATTATTCTTCAAAAGATCTTGTTGTGTAAAAGTTGATATAAAAAAATTCTTCATGGCCATTCATTGGAATATCATCATGAAGTCCTGTGAACTCAACTATAGCTTCATCATTTAAAATGTCTAAAGTGGAAGAGTTGTTGTGGATGAATAGGAAAGAGATCATTTGCATGTCCAGTGGAAGCAAGTTTCTCATTTGGAGAAGGGAAAGCTATCAAAATATGAACACAATCAATTGTTGGTTCATAAGTGAGATGGAACGGATTGATGGGATCTTTATGAAACTCTAGAGATATGGGATTTTGATCAATGATATGAGGAGATTCAAGGATTTGGATAACTTGATCTTCACTCATTTAAGGACTTTCTTCATTATTCTTTGGATTATGTTCTTGATATAGATCTCAATTTGATGATGGGATATGGAAAAGTAACTCTTGGATGGTCTCAAATTGTTGGCATGATGATAATGGATTTTGAGTAGACATGATAGGTGATGAGAGGCATGATGGTGATTGGACTAGGATTTCTTGATCGTCGATTGGATTCATATAAAATTTTAGATTGGCTTGGAGATTATGATTATCTATCATGGATAACCCTTGGAGAATATCCTGAAAAGTGTCATCATTAGGTAAATGGTTTGATAGGGATGGTGTGTATTTATGTTGCAAAGGTCTTGAAATGAGATATTAGCTTATGGACAAGCTTCTTCAATGAGACCTATTATGTAGTAAAATGAGGTGGATATGTTATTGTCATGACTATTATTGATGTGATTGCATTAGAATGATCCATTGCTAGACATAAATGGATAGTTTGATTATGCTTCAAAAAATTATTTTGATGTATGTAAAATTTCTCATTATGTGAGTGATGGATACTATTGATGTGATTATTTTTGGATGGATTTTGAGGACGATCTTCAACATTGATTTCACCTTGATCAATAAGATTTTGTATGATATGTTTCAATTGCATTCAATTTTGTGTTTATGACCCTTGATTCTATTATATCAATAGTAATCCTTGCCATTATACCATGAGGGTTTGATTTGTTGTCTTAGCTCTAGAATTTTAATGAGGTTTGTTTGAGTTAGCTTCTTCAAGACCGTCTTGATTGGTTCCCCTAAGGGAGTGTATTTTCATTTATTATTTTTGGTAGTTCTTGGTCCCCTTGGAGGATTTACATTTTGGTTGCTTTATTGATTATTAAATGGGGGTTGTATATTTTACATGAATTTGGCATCTACTGCTCCATAATTAGTAACATTTTTTTTTTGGTCCAAGGGTGAGGTTTATCATTAGAATTATATGTATGATCCCTATTGCCTTTATATATTTTAATGAGGCCCTTAGTGATAAGTTCCTTTTCAATATTGATTCCCTTCTCTATGATCTCTTTGAAGGTATTTTCACATTGTACAATGAGATAGAAATTACTTTTTGTGTTTAGATTTTGCACAAAAAAATTGACAAATTATTTTTTCAATATTCGTCATTTATATTTTCTAGCTTTATGTCTCTAGCGTTATAAGAATCAGGCAAATATTTCTCCTTTTTTTTCCTGGTGCTATACAATTCAATCATGTTTATCTTGTGTTCTATGTTATAGGAGAAATGGTGAACAAATTTTTTGACTAGTTCTTGGAATGTTTTGATACCCATGGGTATATGAGAGAATCATTTGATTGCTTGTCCACCCAAGCTTCATGGAAAGAGGTGTATTAGGTACATATTGTTATATGACACCTCTAAGAAAGCTACATATAATTTCCTTATATGTTCATGTGGGTCACTGCATCCTTTGTATTTATAAAACTTTGGCATCTTGAAATTATGAGGAAAGGGTTTCATCATTATGTTACTGTCAAACAGATAGGGATGTAGGTATTCAATAGCATATGTTTTCTTTATGCGTGACATTTTCATGTCATTGATTTTATGATTTAAGTTTTAAATTTGCAAAGACAAGTCATTAGGAGGGTTGTTTGATGTTTGGTTGAGTGGAATGTATGTGTTGTGTTGGGGTATGGATGATGAGTTGTATGATGGATTTTATTTGATGGAATGTTGGGAGAGATGTTATACATGTAATATGGCATGTTTTTGTTGAGGTTTGGTTTGATGTTGTGGGATATGTTGTTGTGTTTGGGTGGTTTCATATGGATTGTATTGATGTTGTCATAGGATATTTTGTTCAAGGATTTAGTGTTCAGGGATTTAT
>VDFB02000017.1:124120208-124187754 GCA_007258455.2 Sequoia sempervirens | reverse complement strand
GAGAGAGAGAGAGGGTAAATGGTTTAAGAGTTTAAGGATTTAAGGTTTAAGGGTAGAGGGCTAAGGGTAGAGTGGAGAGACATAGGAGTGAGTGAGAGAGAGGTCCTTAAGAGAGGGAGAGGGGGTAGGAGGGAGAGATGAGAGAGAGAGAGAGAGGGAAAGAGATAATATTTAAATATTTTATATGTTAGTAATATTAATTAGTTATATAATATTTTATATATTATTAATATATATATATATATACATTAAGTAAAATATAGAAATAATATTTAAATATTATACATAATAATATAATATATTATATATTAAATTATAAACTATATTGTATATTCTCAAGTAGATATATTAAAATAAACTATAAAATATTTATTGCATTTTATAAATCATATATTATAAAGTGTATAATTTTTTTTAAATCATATATAAACTAAATCAGATATCCGTTTTGAAACGGATATCCGATTTGGTTTATATATGATTTTAAAAAAAATTATACACTTTATAATATATAATTTATAAAATGCAATAAAAAAATGGATATCCGATTTGAAACGGATATCCGATTTGAAACAGATATCCGATTTGAAACGGATATCCGATTTGAAACAGATATCCGATATTTTTGACACAAAATTTATTGCCTAGGTATTAGCCTTGGGCTTGCTTTGGTATTTGGCTTGGACATGCCAATCCTAAGAAGTCAACGCAAAAAACGTGTTTGACAACTTACCTTGTTTTTCTAGACTTCGTCCATGTGGCTGACGACTTTATTTTTAGCCAAAATTGATGAAACGAAAAGGGTTTGTAGAAGAGACTCTCAGCTTTCCACCAATATAAATTATTCTTTACTTTGAATTTAATAAATAATTATTATTCATTTTCTATTAAATTATGACTAAAGTCCTAATTGATAGGGTGATTGAAAAACATCTATAACTTTCAAACGGTATCATATTTTTTGAATCAAAAATATGTGTCACATTCTATACTTAGATACTATAGGATTAAAAAATTAAATTTCATGAGGTTTTAACCAAGTTAAGGTGGTCAGACATACGAGTTTTTATATTTTTTAAAAGTTGTAATAAAAAATTCATAATTAATTATTTACTTGGAAAAAAATTACAAAAAAAGATGTGTCACATTCGGACATGAGTCCTCTACTTATATCTAAAATCTCATAAAAAAATATTATCATTTTATTATGGTTAGGGTGGTAGACAGACACCTACTTCTTTTTTCCTGAAATTTAAGTAATACTGCATTGAAATTTCAAATTTTCACCAAATAGATTTTGTTTTAAAAAAAATTAACCTAGTAGTTTAGAAACTACATTCAATTTCCCATAGATTCTATTCTTACATGTTTTTGAAATAATATAGATAACTTATTCAAATTTTTATGTCAAGTTGCCTAACTCTGATTTTTCTGAATTTTCATTGCCACTTAAGGGCCTGTTTGGCGCATCATGATCCTGCACATACCCAAGATCTTGTTGTCTAAAAGTTGATATAAAAACATTCTTCATGGTCATTTTTTGGAATATTACCATGAAGTCCCGTGAACTCAACTATAACTTCATCATTTAAAATTTCTAGATTGGAAGACTCTTGTTGTGGATGAATAGGAGAGAGATCATCTAAGTGTCCAGTGGAAGCAAGTTTCTCATTTCGAGAAGGGAAAGCTATCAAAATATGAACATAATCAATTTTTGGTTCATAAATGAGATGAAACGGATTGATGGGATCTTTATGAAACTCTAGAGATATGGAATTTTGATCAATGATATGAGGAGATTCAAGGATTTGGATAACTTGATCTTCACTCATTTTAGGAATTTCTTCATTATGCCTTGGATTATGTTCTTGATATATATCTCAGTTTGATGATGGGATATGGAAAAGTAACTCTTGGATGGTCTCAATTTTGGCATGATGGTAATGTATTTTGAGTAGACATGATAGGTGGTGAGAGGCATGATGGTGATTGGACTAGGATTTCTTGATCATAGATTGGATTCATATAAAATTTTAGATTGGCTTGGAGATTATGATTATCTATCATGGATAACCCTTGGAGAATATCCTAAAAAGTGTCATCATTAGGTAAGTGGTTTGATAGGGATGGTGTGTATTGATGTTGCAAAGGTCTTGAAAATGAGATATTAGCTTCTTGTGGACAAGCTTCTTCAATGCAACCTATTATGTAGTCAAATGAGGTGGATATGTTATTGCCATGACTATTATTGATGTGATTGCATTAGAATGATCCATTGCTAGACATAAATGGATAGTTTGATCATGCTTCAAAAAATTATCTTGATGTATGTCAAATTTCTCATTATGTGAGTGATGGATACTATTGATGTGATTATTTTTGGATGGATTTTGAGGACGATCTTTAACATTGATTTCACCTTGATCAATAAGATTTTGTATGATATGTTTCAATTGTATGCAATTTTGTGTTCATGACCCTTGATTCTATGATATTCATAGTAATCCTTGTCATTATACCATGAAGGTTTGATTTTCAATTTGCCATATTGTCTTAGCTCTAGAAGTTTGATGAGGTTTGTTTGAGTTAGCTTCTTCAAGACCATCTCGATTGGTTCCCCTAAGGGAGTGTATTTTCATCTATTATTGTTGGTAGGTATTGGTCCCCTTGGAGGATTTACGTTTTGGTTGCTTTATTGATTATTAGATGGGGGTCGTATATTTTAAATGAATTTGGCATCTACCGCTCCATCATTGGTAACATTTTTGGTTTTGGTCCAAAGGTGAGGTTTACCATTAGAATTATATGTATGATCCCTATTGCCTTTATAGATTTTAATGAGGCCCTTAGTGATAAGTTCCTTTTCAATAGTGATTCCCTTCTCTATGATCTATTTTAAGGTATTTGCACATTGTACAATGAGATAGAAATTAATTTTTGTGTTTAGATTTTGCACAAAAAAATTGACAAATTATTTTTTCTATTTTGGTCATTTATATTTTCTAGCTTTATGTCTCCAGCATTATAAGAATCAAGAAAATATTTCTCCTTTTTTTTTCTTGGTTCTATACAATTCAATCATGTTTATCTTGTGTTCTATGTTATAGGAGAAATAGTGAACAATTTTTTTGACTAGTTCTTAGAATGTTTTGATACCCATGGGTATATGAGAGAACCATTTGATTGCTTGTCCACCCAAACTTCATGGAAAGAGGTGTATGAGGTACATATTTTTATATGACACCTCTAATAAATCTATATAGAATTTCCTTATATGTTCATGTGGGTCACCGCATCTTTTGTATTTATAAAACTTTGGCATCTTGAAATTATGAGGAAAGGGTGTCATCATTATGTTACTATCGAATAGATAGGGACATAGGTATTCAAGAGCATATGTTTTCTTTATGCATGACATTTGCATGTCATTGATTTTATGATTTAAGTTTTAAATTTGTAAAGACAAGTCATTAGGAGGGTTGTTTGATGTTTGGTTGAGTGGAATGTATGTGTTGTGTTAGGGTATGGATGATGAGTTGTATGATGGATTTTGATTTGATGGAATGTTGGGAGAGATGTTATACATGTAATATGGCATGTTTTTGTTGAGGGTTGGTTTGATGTTGGGGGGTATATTGTGTTTGTGTGGTTTCATATGGATTGTATTGATGTTGTCATAGGATATTTTGTTCAAGGATTTAGTGTTGAGGGATTTATTTTTGAGGAGTTCGTTGTTGAAGTATTTATTGTTGAGGATGGGGGATGTATTGTTGTTGTGGCTAGGAGATGTATTATTTTTTTTTGAGGTTGGGAGATGTATTTTTTTTTTGAGATGTTTTTTGTTGTGGAGTTTGTTGTTGTAGAGTTTATTGTTATGGAGTTTTTTGTTGAAAGATTTATTATTGAGGATGGGGGATGTATTGTTGTTGTTGAGGTGTTTTTCATTGAGGGATATATGTGTTGATGGATACATTTGATGTGGGTGTTTATGAGAGATGTGAAATGTTATTATTCCTTGTTATATCTGATGTAGGATAATGTTTGTGGTGTTAAGCAAGGAATTTTATAAATTGGGAAGGTAATTTGAGTTATTGGGGTTGTTAGTGGTCCTTGGTATGTTCAATTTTTGTGTAACATTTGGGATGTTAGAATGTATGTGAGGTGGAGGAGTTGGTGTCATGTGAATTTTTTATATAGTTCATCATGTCGGTATTTGGGGAGTTTGTTACATTTGGATTTGTTTGGTTTCATGTGAATGAGGATATGTGAGAAGTGCTTGTGATTGGATGATTTTGAATTTGCATGATTATTTGACCACCTACGTTCATATTTTGAAATAACGGATTAAAAAATAGTTTAGGAAAAGGAAAAGAAATTGTGTTAATTGTAGGTATAGTGGGTTTACCTGGTATCATAGTTATGGGAGGTGGTGGTATTTGTTCAATAACCATATGTACCATAGACATGTTCTCATGTGTAGGGATACTAGATTTCATGGCACTTGTAAGGACTTTTTCCCTAAGTGTGTATAAGAGTGAATTTTCACCCCCTTGCAAATTCCCCCTTTACATCCCCCACCTTAGAAAAATCAAATCTGACCATGTAATTCCACGTCCTCATTTCGTACTTCATCCACTTGGCGCTTGTTTTTAGTGTCGGTGGGGGAATTTATGTGAGGGACTCACGTGCAACACATGGATGTCTATATGACACACTATCATCCTGACAGGATTCCTAACTCTAGAATCTACAGAGGCGTTACGTTCCCCATTGGTGATAAAATGTAATGCCCATGCCCCTTCCTGTCAACCTTTGAACGAATCTTTCCCTCTCAATTCATCCTAAAATGCATATCTTTCATTTTCATTCCATCTTCTGGACATTTTTCACATCCTTTACACACTCATTCGATCTTGCTTCACATTCTTGGCACCTTTGCTCTATTTTCTTACAACTTCAAGATGCTAGCTGCATTGTCAACTCTTTCAATAATCACAACATTCTTCACATCTACCACATAAGCTGCAACATGGTGTCTTGTGAGACTAATTTCGATGTTGTTGTGGCCACATCGACTTTTCCATAGTTGTAGACTTGCATTCATCTCTCATTGGCCTTGAGTTCCTTTGGTCGAGGGTGGTATTTTTTCCTTGCTATTACTTTGATGTTGGATTTGAGTAGCATAGTGTTTCTTGTAGCATTTGGTATTTTACTTTATAGCATAGTTTCTTTATCACATTTCTAATCCTTTATCTATCTGGTTGTTCGTGGAGGTAGAAACACCAAAACATGGGTTTGACTGTGGTAAGCCTTGAAACAACCCCAACATTCTTCCCTTCTTTATTATGTGTAGGTACACATTTGTGTGGAGCTTGTTGGCAAACTGAAGTCTCTGTGAGTTTCATTCTCTCCTTTCTTATCCTTATCATTGTCATAGCATCTCTCATTATTTTAGTTATCTTGTCATTTAGTGTCTTATTCATCATTTAAAACATCTTCAACTAAGCTATCAATAGGTTTCTTGCACTTTTCACTATCCTTTTACACTTTCTATTTGTACAGACGCAAACCCATCACACTGTCATCCTTGATCTATGCTACTGTCCTTTGGAAAAGAGTTGTCTAAGGTATAGTTTGGATTCCATAAACCTGCTCGCTTAGCCCCACTAAAACTCTTGGGTTAGCAGAGTGACAAAAGTACTGAGAGTGCTCTTAATTCTCTATCCCTATCACAAAACACTTGTCCAACTTGAGGTAGACTAGGGAAACCTTCTACTCTCGACTCTCTATGACTTAGAGCCTTGGTGTGGTTGGTCCCCCTCCTCTACATTTTGGTGAACCCAACATGAACCATTTTAGTTCCTTTTGGTAGTGTTGAAAGGCCCTTTCCTCATATCCTAAGAGTGTTGTGGGTGTGAGTGTTGTGAGGAACCTGGCCTCACAACCCAACCTACGACCCCTAGTGGCATAGCTAGAAGGATCCTTAAGAATTGTGAAACAAAACCTTGAGTGGGTCACTGTCTAACTACAAAAGCCTTGGGGGCATCTGTGAAATTTTCATTTAGTGTACGTATAATGGCCTCCTTTCATCTACCCATCCCATCTACACAACCTACGAGTGGATCCCCTGCCATAACATTCACCTCATAGGATCTATCGATGAACTATAACAGAGAACCATCTCCCTTATACATCCCCACACGTATCAATGGAAACACCTTAATAGGTGTTCTCATTGACCCTACCTGTCAGGAGAATGCCATCATTGAGGAGATCATTTTGATTAATTTCTTACATAAGGATGGTATGATGAATTTAGGAGCACTATTCATACACGTGATGGGCTTTATGTTCCTTGCATCGGTTGTATCACCTTGTTGGTCCTAGTTTGACCTAGAACCATAAATACACTCTTTGAAGTTTTTTCATGAGGGTTCAATGCATGTAGTCCATGATACCGGTTATAGACCGTCAATTACACATGGGGGCTACTCATTGGATCACTTCTGGCCTACCCTTGTTGGTTTGTTTCCTCCTAGGACAAATCTCTTGTATCAAACTTATGTAAAGTACAAGAGTGGGGGAATAACACCTAAGGTGAGAAACCATCATTCCACCTATGCCATTTCGCATAGAGCTTTCCTAAAGGTAGACAACAAGGCTGCCTTGGCTCGAAAAAAGGAAGAGGAGAAGCATGCCCAAGGCCCTTCTTCTTCTTTTTTCTCTATTGTTCCACCTATCGCTTCCTATCACCCTATTGTGATGCCATCATCTTCCACTCCTAGGCGCTTGCTGGAGTGTCTGATGGTGCCCGCTTAGCAAAAGCCCAAGCATCTAGCGTTTGAACTTCCTTTCTTACCCATGGTTCCTTGGCTCATTTTGTATGGTAAGGGGAAGGGTCCTCGTGGAGCATCCTCTATGTCTCAGCCTCTGCAGCCTCCTATTGCTCCTACCTCTAAGGTAGTGAATGGGAAGAGGCCCACTATTGAGGCGCTCGAGCCTACTCCCCCACTATTGTTCCATCATCCTCTCCATCTCCTCCTCGTGTTCCTATATAGGATTCCCTCCCTCTACTGGAAATGGTCGTGATGGATACTTCAATGGTCGAACAGGAGCCTTTGTTCCCTTCTCAGGCTGCGACCTCTAGCTCCCAAAGTTGTAGAAACTGCCTTACGTGTCAAGTGAAATCATTAGAGGAAGGCTTTGGCCACTAAGCAAGATGTCTTGTAGAAGAAGGAAGAGGAGTCAACAACTCCTGCTTCGACACTTTCTATTGTGTCCTCTCCCATCCTCTCTTCTTCAGTTCCTTCAGCTTCAGTCTTGCTTCTAGGTTGCACGTAATGGAAAACTATATATAGCCCAAAAAATAACATGTGATAAATATTTTGAGATATTTTGATTGTTTTACTTCTAGAGGGTTGTGTATTGTGGATTCTAGGTTGCACGTGATGTGTATAAAGTTAAGGTTAGTATTATCAAGAGATACTTGAATTTATTTTATATTATTATTTTTATGTGTAATTTATTGTTGCCCATCTACATATAAGAATTATGTATATCAAATTATTAGCAGCCAATATATTGTAAGGTTATTGATAAATATTTGTTGCTAACTTATACACAAGGTATGTCTTGTCAAAGATCTATTATTTATTTTTATCTCTTTAATTATCTTTTAAATGGACTTTACAATAAAAATTATTTTCCTTGAAAGAGCCAAAAGTTAGGAAGAGCAAGCCTGCCTTATCAATGGGCCTCTTAGATACAATGGTTCCCTCATGAGTCCAACCTATTTATTTAAGTCAATACCTATCCTTGAGCCTATACACTGATTAATTTATCTAAGAATAAATGTGATTTTAGTTTTAAGATCCAAAAGATAATGTCACTATGAGGGATTCGATTTGAACTATTATGTTGCTATTTATGAAGACTTTACTAAAATACTAAACCAAACATGTTTTTTCCTTAAGGAATCAATATTTTACTATTTTCATAAGGCAGTGAATTTCTTAATCATTTCCTAAAATATTAGTTATTATTATCAAGTGTTAGTCATGGGGTTTGCAGGCACATTTAGAGGGAAACAAAAAAATTAGCTCCTTATTATTCTTTTCCCTATCTCTTTATACATAATATTATCTTCCTATAAGTATTATTCAATTTTGTAAGTTCATGGGTGTATTTTTAATCATATAGAACCTATAAATAAATACTTGGTAGGGATGGTTTTATGATGGCTCTTCCTATACACCCATAATCCTTCTTGCGATGATGCATGTAATTTTCATACACATCCTAAATGGTTTTTCCTCATTAATTTTGAAACTATTAGTGATATTATTAAGAATTAGATGTTATTGAATTATTATGAATGACAATGGTCGTTGCAATTAGGGTTTTAATTAGAAAAAATAATGAAACATGATCCCTAATTTCTAATTGAAAACACCAAATATACAACCAAAAAATACATAAAGAAGGCCAACAACTAATTTGGAGGTCTCTAAAACTTGTGAGGTTGATGGGAGGTGGTAGGTGAAATTTGTTGATGGCAAGAGGTACAGAAGTGAGTACCCATTCTTCCTCGCCATTGTTGGGGAAAAGTGACCCACACTCATTTTTTTTATAAAAATAAATAGTTTTACAAAATGGGTACTCAATTAGTAAATGGGTACCTATTTAGGACATGATCTTGAAGCATAACGGGTACCCATTTTAATTTCAAGCTCAGGTCCCCATTCCTAAATAGGTACCTATTCTTGTCAATATTTTTTCTTTGCACAACATTTCCCCTCTATATGGACCCAACTTCTTGTGGGTACCCAGGGGTAATAATATGCTCTATAATAATGACAAAAGTAGGTATAGACAAAGAGGGAGGGGATGTGATAGATGCGCTAAACAAAAAAATAGTTGTATTAATCTCAACACCAACAAGTCATAAGAATTCTAAGCCATTTGACTTGTTGATAAATAAATTATGAATCATATCCACTAATTGTGTGACATTCTCAATATTAGTTAAAGTTGAAAATTCTTGTGTAATATCTCTTAGATCCACATATATGCATCTTGATCATACTCTTAATTCTCATGCTTAATAATAGGAGTATCCATAAGAGAAATATGAAAATTAGTAGGTACACCATTCTCACTAAATTAACTCTTGTGTGGATTCAAACCAAAACTCATTTATAAATGGATATGAGAGAGAATATATTTTGGCATTGCAGTGTAGAAAATTGTCACCTGTAACAATTTTACACTATGTTTTTCCCCCCAAATTAATGAGCCTAATTAAGTTGCTAATTTCACAAAGTATTCATTCCAAAGCTTATTTTTATCATTTTTAGACAAAGTTGCAAGCATTGAATAAATGCAAATAATTAATGTTATGATCCCGACATTTAATGTTCTAGCAGATAAGGCTAGGACCCATATGCCCATGGACGTATGGGTCCCCCTATCTTGTAGGGGAACAATTTTTAATATGTTGTTGGGGTATTTTAACATTTATAATTCAAATTTCAATTGTCAAATTTTGGAATTTGATTTTTAGGAAATAAGAAAAATTACATATAAGTACCTAGTTATTTTATCAATTAAAAGTTAAGACACATTATCTAACACTCGAGAGAAAAAACTATTGTTAAGAGCAGCATTGTCAGAGTTTATTGTAGCAATTCAATATCCAACACTGTGTCAAATTCTATGTGCGTTCATGTTATTGTTTTGTAAAGCCTGGCATTGTTGTAGGTCTCCAAACATTCAAGCATTCAAAAAAATCTATCAAGAAAGATCCAAGATCCTTAAGGTGATGTGCATGACATCAGTCCTTCAAGGAATCCATTGAAGGGTGGTGAGTTGCAACACTTTTTCATTCATCATTCCTTCCTTTCAATTACCATTTCTATCATTGACATTGCCATTGTGGAAGTGGAAACACTTACACGGGGTTTGAATGAGTCAAGCCCTAAAATGACCCAACATTTCCTCTCTTTCTGAATGTGCAGGTTACAATTTTGGAGAGGATTAAATGAATCTTGAAGGAAAATTCTTCATTGTGGCATTTTTCATCATATATCTTGTCAAGCCACAAAAGATCACCTACATAATTTATTCATGACATTTCGATAAGTTTGCAACCAAGAAATAGAAGGTTAGATCCAACATCAAAGGATTCTAGAATCATTTTCAAAACCCCCTATTAGGGACCCGTAAACCCCTGGGTGATGGTGTCCCTCTGCACATACTAGATTCAACTTTTGGTGACAGGTACACATCATTGGACACTTCCCAGATCCACCTGCAATTTACAATTTCAATCTGTGTATTTCTAGATTATTGCATTTATCATATTAGGTTATATAGCTCAATTAGGTCAATCATTCTAAATCCTTTCCAATTCATTTTCAAGGCCCTAAGAAAGTGGATCCATTTCTGATTAGCTCATCTTTTTGGGTTGATAGTCAATCTACTCACCTTGTCGATCCACCTTCTAATGCAACTTGGTAAAAGGATCCTAAGCAACCCTACATTTGTTGGAATATTCCATTATTGTCCACCCGTAGATAGTTTGTTATTTTTTGGTCTTCTGCTCCCATTGTGGTTTGTTGGATGATCCTTTGTTGAAGGAGTTGTACCAACAATTTTTCACATCATGTCCAATTCTTTCACATATTAGACACTTCTTCTGAGAAATGGATGAATTACCAGATTTGGGAGGTCCATTGAACTGCTTCATAGGCTTCTTTCCTTTATGATGAGTGGTCATGGCATGATCCTCCTCCTCATGTTCATGCCTCAAAGATTCTTCTTTTTGGAGTAGATTCAGAAGCTTCTCAAAAGTGGGTGTTGTCTTAGTGACATTCAAAGTTGTCACAAAGACTTTATATCTAGAAGGTAGTGTTCAGAGAACAATAAGCACCAAAACTGCATCATCAATTGTTTCTCCTAATGCTTGTAAGGAAGCTCTCAATTATGCAATCCTTTTGAGAAAGGATTCCAACTATTCTTCGTTCTTCATCTTCAAGCCATGTAGTTGACTCTGCAAATTCAAGATCTGATGTTGATGAGTAGAAGATTTGTTATCAAGCCGACAGAAAGGAAAAATTAATCATCATGTTCAACGTGTCTTATGAAGTTCAGATTTTTGGTTAGTATTTTGTCATTGCTGAAGCAAAAGATTCTCTAGATGAGGAATACGTGCTTTCAGTCCACATTTTAGAAGGTGGTTCACAATCCACATCAATATGGTATGTGGACTTAGGTGCTACATATTTCAAAGAGTTTTGCACTCAGGTGGAGAAAAATACAAATCATTGTATTTATGTCCTTCGCTCAAATCGAGGGGAGGAATACACCAGCACAAAATTCTCCACATATGTGAAAGAAAGAAGGAATAGACTATGAGGAAACATTTGCTCCCACTACAAAGATAAAAGCCATTAGAATGATTTTTGCTTTAGCTGCTCAATTTGGATGGAAATTGTATCAAATGGATGTAAAAAGTGCCTTTCTTAATGGGAACCTTAAGGAAGAGGTCTATATGATCCAACCAAAGGGATATGTTGCACTTGGTAAAGAGGAAAAGGTATGAAAACTTGTTAAATCCCTATATGGTCTCAAACAAGCTCCTAGAGCTTGGTATATCAAATTGATGAACACTTGCTAAAAAATGGTTTTACTAGGCATTCATACGATCCTAATCTCTACCTCAAGGATCAAGGGGGGGTTATTGTGATCATTATTATTTATGTTGATGAATTATTTATCACAGGAAGCTCATAAGCAATGATTGAGACAACTAAGAATGATCTCAAGAAGGCCTTTGATATGACAAATCTCGGGCTACTTCACTATTGCCTCGGCTTAGAGGTGTGGCAAAAAAATCACCATATCTTTGTATCTAAAATGAAATATGCCAAGACACTACTTGAGAAATTCAAAATTATGGATTCCAAACCCATGTCTACACCTGTGGAATTAGGTTTGCAGTTATCTACATCTGATATGTCTCCTCAAGTGAATGCAACTCTCTATCGATAAAAGATTATAGGTTTGATTTACCTAACATATACTAGACTAGATATCAGTTTTGTTGTTAATTATCTTTCACGATTCATGCAAGAACCAAAGAAATTTCATTGGCTAGCAGCAAAAAGGGTCTTAAGGTATCTACATGGTACAATGGATAAAAAGAATGATCAATTCTTCTTAACCAGGTACACAAATGTAGATTATGCAAGTTCTATTGATGATAGAAAATCACTTCTAAATTTTTTTTCTTCCTCGGATTAGGTCCTATTTCTTGGGGAAGTAAGAAGCAAGCCACAATTGCTCATTCCTCAACAAAAGCAAAGTATCGTGCAACAAGTGCAATAGTTTGTGAAGCAGTATGGTCACATTGCATGTTAGAAGGATTGGGGGTACCAAAAAACCAACCTACTATCCTCTATTGTGATAATCAAAGTGTTCTCAAGCTTGTTCGCAATCCAGTGTTTCATGAACAAACCAAGCATATTGAAATTGATTGCCACTTTATACAAGAACGTGTTCAACAAAACAACATTCAGCTCCAATACTGCTCTACTCAGGAATGTGTTGATATCTTCACCAAGCCTCTTGGATGTGTGAAGTTTGATAGTTTTCAAGATTCTCTTATTATTACTTTAAAGAAATGATGTAATAAGGGGGGAATGTTGGAATATTCCATCATTTTCCACTCATAGATAGTTTGTTATTGTTTGGCTATGATTTGTTATTGTTTGACAATACACTTAGGAATTTGGTTAGCATTTTGTTGAACCCGTCACTACTAGTTTATACATGGGTTTTATCATTTATCCATGTATAAATATGTTCCATAATGCAAACCAAATTAATTCAATTACTCCACAAAATCTAATAACATTTACATATTAAACATAGGGTTCCCTTTTTCTATGTTTCATTTTGGTGAACCTGAAAGTTGACATCATAGATTTCTAATTTGGTAGTCTTTCAAATCTTAGATCTAATGTTTACATCATTTTTTCTTGCATTTATCATTTAGGGTTTCATATTTGCATCATAAAAAGTCATAAAAATCCAAAAAAATTGCATCATAGCTTGCATTAGGGTGTGTTTCAGTCATTTAGATTGGATTTACATTTCAAATTTGCATTCAAAAAGTGTCATTTTGTCATACATTTGTGTTTCCTTTACATTGAGTTTTTTTGAAAAGCAGTCACTGTCAAACCTATTTGTAGATAGGAACAACAACCTTACATAACAACATAGACATTTAGTTTTTTAGTTTTCAAAACCATGAACAAGGACCCAAACGCCCTTGGGCAACCCTATCCTTGTACATGTGCATTAATAATCTTTTTCACACTTGTTTGTCTTTGTCTGCTCAGTTTTCCTATACTTTAGATATCAGTTTGAAATTCACAGCTGCATTTTATAAAGCATTTTGTATTTAGTTCATTTGGTGAAAGAAAGTGCATTGTTTAGTGTAGTGTCTGAAATTATATACCTTTATAATTTCACACTATGTTTGGATCCCTTAATTAATTGGACTTAATTAAGCTTCTAATTTTCCAATTATGCATTCCAAGGCCTTATTTTTCCCATTTTCCAAAAGGAGAACCAACATTTAATTAATACAATTAATATTTTAAACACCCTGGAATGTGTGTCCTAGACTTTTGGGCCAAGACCCATTTTCCCAAGGGTGAATGGGTCCCCTTTAAGTCCTTGGTCCCAAATTTTAATATTTTTTTTTGTGGTCTTTTAATGATTCAAATTTCATATGCAATTGTTGGCTTTTGGAATCTAATTTTTGAGAAATTAGATAAACACCTATAAATACATAGTCTTTTTTATCAATTCAAATCTAACAATTAAGAAGACACACAATCAAGACTTCTTATGAGCAAATGTTACTGTCAAGAGCATTCAAGAGTAGATTTATCAATCATTTGTTGCAACATTCAAGATCATATCATCATGTTCAAGCTTGTGTTTGTTCATGTCATCTTGTGAAGTCTAACATGCATTGTTGATCCTCAAAGCATCCAAGCATTTTTCCAGTGTCTAATCAAGCAAAGCAAGATCAAGTTCCTTAGAGTGATGCGTTTGACTTCAGTCCTCTAAGAGAAGATATTGAAGGTTTTGGCAAGTTGTAGCAAGTAAGTGTTCATTCATCATTTCCTTCCATTTATCAATTAACATTATCTTTCTATCAAGGTTTAATTACCAAGCTTGCAGTTTGACCAAGGAAAATCCCCATTCAATTTTTTTCCCCTCTTTTTGTATGTGTAGATTATAGGTTGAAGAAGGATTGAAGAGATATTGAAGAGAAATTTTGCATTGTTTCACAAGTTGTCATCATTGTTGTCAAGCCACATAAACTCAATTGTATATTTTATTTCTGACTTTTCTACAATGGGAACCGTGTCAAAATGAAGCCAAGATCTAGCATTAGAGGACTACCAAAACTTATTCTGGACACCCTAACTAGGACCCATTCACCCTGGGGTGAACCTGTCCTTCAGCAAAGCTTAAAATCAATTTCTAGTGATAGGTACATCTGTCCAAACCCTTCTTAGATCTACCTGCAAACTGTCATTTTGATTTCTGTATCTTTAGGAAATTGCATTTTAAGAACATTAGCTCACCATTGGCTCACCATTGAGGTTGAAAGTCAATATTTACACCTTGTGATCTCTTTCCTAATGAAATGCACTTGGGGAAAGGCACCTATTATGGATCCTTAAAGTCCTATATAGCACACCCCTTTCCCCACATTTCATTTGGTGAACCTGACATTGTACATCATACTTTTCTAATTTGGAGATCAGTAAAACCATAGATCTAGGTTTTGCATTACATTTAGGGTTATAATCTACATATTTGCATCATTTAAACTCATTAAAATCCAAAAACATTACATGCATTTTGCATATTAGATTGAATAAAAGTGTGTTTCAGTCATTTAGATCAAAATTACACTAAAAAAAGTTCTCATTTTGTTCACACATTGCCATTCAAATTGCATTTACATTTTCATCAAATTTCTAGAAAAACTATCACTGAAGAATCTATTTGTAGTTAGGAACAGTGAGCTTAAATATCAAATTAAACATTCATAATTTAATTTTTTAGACTCCGGTCCAAGGACTCATTCGCCCTAGGGTGAACCTGTCCTTGTACATGCAATTTTCCAAAAAAAATTCACATTAATCTGTGTCTGTCTGCTTCGTTCTCCTATAGTTGTAGATCTTAGTTTTAGTTTCAAAAATTGCATTTTTTTGTAGATGTTTGCATTTAGTTTAATTAGAGAGAAAAATTGCACTATTTAAAATCAAAATTTGCATTTAAAAGTAATCATTTTCATAAATTTGCATTTAAAATCAGTCAATTATCATTTTCAGATCTAAAATTTGCACAAACATGTTTCCTTTTCAAGCATATGGTTTTCATAAGGTGTCACATAGCTTGTATGATTGCCACCTCTCTACTTATGAGCATAGTCCAAGCAAAAGAAATGAAACTATTGACAAGCGTGTTAGGTACCCTCCTAAACTCTCTTCCATTAGTAGAAATGTTATAATGCAAGAGGCAATCATGGATAATCATGAAAATCATAGTAATTCTTCTCCCAACAACCCTCCTCCTTGTGAAGAAGGTGCCTTGGTGTTCAAAGAATCTGTTGCATAGACGGTTGTTGTTGCACCAAAATATCGACTTGTTAATTCTTGGTACAATCACTAGAGTTAATGAATCCACAGGTGGCGGTTAAGCCATGTCACGAACCCAAGTGCTACACTGAACAACAAAAGGAGACCAAGGGTGCACATCATGCAACAATCCCCCCTTAGTACAAGCGAGGGGTTTGAACCTGTGACCCAAACTCTGGTACTAATTGTTGCACAAACAATTGATGTTGCACCAAAATATTGACTTGTTAATGCTTGATACAACCACTAGAGTTAATGAATACATGGGAGGTGGTTAAGCCATACCACAACCTTGAGTGCTACACTACACAGCACAAGGAGACCAAGGGCACACACCTTGCAACATAATCAATCATTGAGTGTCACAAGAATCTTGTTTGTACCTCTCCTAATGCTTCTCTTACTTGGGAAGATATTATGGTAGAAGAAGATGAGATCATTGACACATTCCTTAACACCACTTTTTCTAGGCTTCATCCACCTTCCAACATCCACCCTAATACCTCCCTTATTTGTGATAAAGATGTAATTGTTGACCATCATGAGAATCTTGTTTATCTCCCCACCACCACCTCTCCTATTAGGAAATATGTTAGGGTGCAAGGGGATAGAATATTTTATAAAATTCTATCAAAATACAATAAAATGACTTATAAGGATGAAAATGATAAGGTCGCCTTAGATCCTCCACCTCTACACCAAGCTATTTCCCAACCAATTAAAAAGCATAAGCATTCCAAGAAGCCTATAGTCCATGACCCCTCGAGCATTTACGTCCCCTATTATATCAATCCAAAACTGAGCATATTTTTTACACTTTTACATTATGGGTTAATTAAATAACCCCCTAAATCACACCAATTAATCAGAAAACAAAGAGATACAAATGAACCATATTGTGTATATCATAGAATGTTTGGAAACCATACAGATAATTATACTCACTTACATGAGTTATTAAGACATTTTGAGCCCTCTAGGGATCAAATTGGTTAGAATGCACACACTTTGCTCCTTGCCATGTGATAGTTGTAGAATCTTAGCATACTCACTATTACATGTATTTCACTTTATGCAAATAATTTTTGCATATTGCAAGGTGTAGACACGTAAAATATACTGATTGACATTGTGCATCTGATCCTGACTTACTAACATCATTTCTTCTGGAATCATCCCTCGGTCTAACCGTTTAATCAAATTCCCCTATCTGATTAAATTCATCAATTTTCATCCTTTAATCGAATAAATCATTTTATCTGATTAATTCAATCCCTTCTGTTAATTAAATCAATCCATCTTATCTAATTATCCCTATTTAATTAAATAATCAATTTATTTGATTAAATCTCTAAAGTCTATCCATTAAATTAAATAAATTAAATAAATTAAAACCTTATTTGATTTAATCTAACACCACCCCTTTTAATTAAATAAATCAAAATCTTTATTTAATTAGCTTCTTATCATATTCCCCTCTTATTTGATTTAAATAAACCCATAAATCTAAGCCAAATAAGTCACATCATCTAATCTCTTGTTAAATTAATTAACCCTTGATTAATTTAATCTCATCTCATCTCACATCCTCTAGATAATGCAAGTTGCACATGAAAATAGATTTAATTCATTTATTAAATCCCTATTTTCCTCACATGACATCTTTTGGAATATTCCCTCAACTTGAATTCAAAAATTCCAAGTCAACATGTACATCCAACAAGGCATTTAAAATCTCTTACATGTCATTTGCCTTGAGCCAAGTGGCATTTATTGGCACAAACCCCAAATCTTGCACATCCATCATCCATTCATAGCTTGACAAGTGGCACCATATCATTGGATGAATGTTAGTCCCACATTGCTCAAATTTGGGCATTCATCTATCTTGAAATCCTATAAATGAAGAGCTCCTCTCCTCATTTTGATCATCCACAATCCAATAAAAGTTACCATGCTAAAATACTTAGCCATTTTCATTCATCAATCTTGAGTTCTTAGCTAGGTTATTGCATATTTGGGCTTGGAGCTCTCACCATTCATCATCAAAAGTGGATCACATCTCTTCATCAAGTCAACATATCGAAGCTTGCAATCATAGGAATTGGGAAAGGGCCAATTTTCACATTAAATTGGTACCAATTCCTCGTGGGATCAAGAGTTTGCTTTTCTAATTAGGAGTTTATCTTGTTTTTGTCATTTGCGTTGTATTCTTCAATATTTTCTTCCTAATTTGAGTTTGTAAATGGATTTCATGGGGAATACTTATTTAGACTTGCAATATCTAACTTGGGGTGTTTATTCTCTTTGTTTTGCAGGTACCTAGGTTGGGGTTCACACATTTGGCGCTAGAAGGAGGGTCAGATATCATTAATTCTAACTTTTTCTTGAAATTTTTGTGTTTTTCTTCACACAGGAAATTCCAACGTGGGCTCGTCAGCGTCGCTGTTTTAGCACCGCGGGCTCGTCAGCATCGTTGTTTTGGCACCGCGGGCTTGTCAGCGTCGCTGTTTTGGCACCGCTAGACTCGTTGACTTGCATGACCTTTTGAATTTTTTGAAAATAGCGACGCTGGACACAAACTCTGATGCTGGGCAAAATTGCGACGCAATCGAGCTCTCTATCCCGACACAGAGCACCGCTGACTAGTAAAGCTGCGTTGTAAGAGCACCGCTGGAAGAAAAAAATGATGCCTTCACGAGTTGCGATGCTAGGAGACAGTAAAAGGGAGAATTCTTTTTTTTTAGCACGTGCTTTTGATTTATGATTTATTTACATTCTATTTTTTGTTTTTTAACTTCTATGTTTTTCTAGAATCTGACTTTTTTTCTCCTTTGTAGGTTGGAAATCGAAAACTAAAGGAGGAAGAGTATGGTGATGATATTTTGTCCAATCAAATTGTTTTTAAACACTTAAGTGTTTTTTTAACACTTCTCTAAGAATTTGTCATCTTTTCATTCTTAGAACACTAGTTTTCATTTGGGCTTAAAAAGAACCTTTCAATTTCCTTTTGCAAAGGTTAAAACAAACAATAGGATCAACAACTTAATAGATTTCGTTTATTGGATTAACAAATTGAACAAATGTCTTTCACTTGTGATTTGGTGCTCTAAAACAAACTCGCATATTGCTTTGAGGATTTAAAAAGAACAACTGTAGCTTTGTTTTTGTGAGGGATTACTTAGACTAAAGCCATTGAAAAAGGATGTATGCACTTCTCTCACGCTTTATAGCGATCTTAAGAATCAAAAGGCCTTTTTCATGACTTTGGGATGAGATAAAGCAATCACCTCCACACTTCAATTTGGGCTTAAAATTGAATAAAATATTGTGCGAGTGTGAGTGGGGGCTTTGTTGCGTATATTCTCTCTCTTTGTTGCATACAAGGATTGATCGAGTTACGAATATTGTTCTTCATTCGCTTTTGTTTATCCTAGAGGGCTTGCCTTGGGGAAAAAGTACTGACCCAAGGGAACGACTCAACCGGTAACACTCTAAAGCCAAGAGTATTTCCAACCAGAATATAAATGTGGATATTGGACGAAATGCCAATATCACATGGTTGACTCTGACAAGATGGATCCAAAAGGGGACTCTTGCCACATTGGGTCAACTCCTACGAATAGAAAGTCCTTACTAAAACCCATGTCTTAGAATTTTCCAAAATCCTTTTATCTATTTTTTGGTGCAAGAACGGTCGTTCTCAAGCCACCCCACACTTTTACGGTCTTCTAGTAGAAATGGAAAACATGCCATGGGAGTTTCATGGGTGTTGATGCTTGGCTACCCCGTATAAGTGAGTGTCATGGAGGGGAGCCAGTGGGGTCAAGCATGTAACCATTCGCTAGAGATAAGCGTAGCTAGACTTGTCCAAGTGGGAATCCAACAAATATTGTCTTACACATCCATAGGATTGTACTTGTTCTTGGGTTGCAAAATGCATTGCTTGATCGAAAATATCTCAAAAACAAACACTTAACACCATACAAATTTCAAACCCTTTTGAAGACAAATACAATTGACTCAATCCATATGTTATTGCTTTCCCTTGGGATTCACATCCTTAGAGGTTTCTAAACATTGGATTATATCTCAATTTGTCTCCTTAAGTAAACTATAGGAAAACCCTTGCCTTAAGTTCATTGAATTTCCACATTGCATATCTTGTGGGGTTTGAAAAAATTAAGACATTGGACATCTTAGTTTGAAAACCTAATTGAAGAAAGTGTTTTTGGTAAAATAAAGACATTAAGCAAAGCTAAGCAAAATGAACTTTCATATGTGATTGAAGACTCACAACCTCAAAGCAAAAAATCATTGGTTGGAAATCCGAAAATGAATGTTCAAATGAAATCATTTCTTGGTTACAAAGGTCATTAGGAAGCATTTGCATGCTCTTCAATACCTAGGTCTAAGCAAACAAAGTGTACCTTTTTAGGTTCATCTTAGGATCAAAACATATCAAAATATCTTTTTCATCCATCCTCCAAAACATCAAAACAAATTCCATCTCATCATCACCTTTTGAAAAATCTTGAAATCATCCTTAATACTAGGCTTTATGGCAAAATCAAAATCATCAATATCATTGAGACAAAATCCTTGAAAACATTAGCAAAAACACCTTTGGCTAGGTATGTGTAGATGCGTCCTTTTGCATATACTTAGTCAAAGTTATCAAAATCATCTTGCCTAGCTTAGTGTATGTAGAAGAATCCTTCTTCATATGCTTAGTGAAACAAATCATCTCGTTTGAATAGCTGTGGGTAGATGCATCCTTCTCCTCACACATATCCAAATTATCATCCTTTGAACAAATCTATCCCTTAGATCATCATCCAACATATTAGGGTCTTTTTGTTCAAAATCAAAATCAAAATCAAGGACAAAATCTCAAAAATCCCAAATCAAAAAACAAGATCAAAATCCACAAGTCCTAAAAGCCTAGTACCTCATTCAAGATTTATCAAAAACCAAAACATTTGCATCATCATCACATCATCACCTTTGATCCTCAAGGCATCCTAAAACATTCTACTTTGGGACATAAAATGGAGATCAATCCAAAGAATCAAGAGATTCATCTCCCATATTCTTGATCCTTGTTTTATGGTTCAAACGAGATATCAATACAAGAAGAGTATGGAAGCCAACAAAGAAACACCCGCTTCAAGTGATCTTAGCCAAACAAACGCAAAAATGAATCCAGCTGAATCAAGTAATCCATTGACCCTCTCATCATCAAAAAATCCGCAAGAAGAAAATCAAGGAGAGTACCTAACCTTTGGAATGTCTCGCGAGGAAATGACTGAAATGCTACAAAATCCAGACAACCATAAAATCATCAACATCATGATGATACTTAACCCTTTGTTGTACATGCTTGAACTAGCAAAACAAGGGGCCAAATTGCCTTCGGATTTTGATGTAAGTACTATAGTGGATACATCATTTCCTCTGATCTCATCCACCATCCCCATTTCATCCACACCACCATCCCAAAACATCACGCAAAACATCCCACAAATCACAACATCGTTTGCTCCAACACAACCCAATGTCAACAACGAAAGTACATTTCTCAATGCCCTTCAATCACATCCCCTTGTTAATAATCAAAACTTGGATGCAAACACCAAATTGGAACAAAACATACCCAAAAACCCATTACACAAAAATGTTCCTCTCACATTCCATCACGATCCATCATCATCATTTTTTCACGCAACACCTCAAACACCTCTTCTCACAAATTCACAAGAAGAGGGAGATATGTTCGGAATAGGGGGCATCTTCAACATCACAACATTTTCACAAGGACTCACACCCCTTACATTTCCACCACTTCCACCATTTCCATTATCATCTGCACCACTTCTTGGTTTAGGGCTTACCCCTCTACCAAGTATCAATCAAACCGCTATCCCAACCATTAATCAAAGCATCATAGCGAACGCTCAAAATTTGTCGTTGATATCACAACAACAAACGAAAAACACACAAGTAATGACAACATCATCAAACACCCCCTTAGCATCACAAAGCATGGTCTCTCAAGGACCAACCACATCAATAGCACCATCCATCATGCAAAACATCAACACCGCCTTCATGAACACTATTCCAAATCCACCACCACCAACTTTCAACACATCAAGCCAATATGACGCAGCATTGCAAGCTGCTTTCCAAAGAGGATACCAACAAGTTCAAAAACAAAAATCCATACAACAAGCCGCTCAAGCTGCTCAAGTTGCTCATGCCGCACAAGCTTCCCAAGTTGCACAAGCTGCATTGCAAGCATAACAAGCCCATTATTGCAACAACAACAATAGCAAGCCGCTCAAGCTGTGCAAGCATTACAAGCACAAAGGGCCACTCAAGCACAACTTTTATTGCAGCAAAAAGCAACACAAGCACAAACAACACAAGCACAAGCCCAATATTAGGCACAACAAACCCAATATCAAGCACAACTTCTTGCACAACAACAAGCAACGCAATTGCAGGCATATCAACAAGCACTAAAGCAATACCAAGAGCAACAAGAAGCAGCAGAATTGGCAGCCCAACAACAAGCGTTGTGGGAACAACAACAAGCACAAATCCTAGCACAACAACAACAAGATCAACAATAGACGTTGTTCATACAATAGCAGGTGAAAGCCTACCTTGCTCACCAGAACATACATATACCATCAAACAACGCACTGACCAATCCATCAACGATTGAAATACCCCACAACACCTTCATCCCACCCCCTGATCCACAAAATGATGTGACGACACAACTCAAGTTGCTCTCGCAACAAGTGCTCGACCTTCAATCAGGGCGAACAACCAAGACACCAAGCAACTTGTGTCCCTATCCATTTGATAGGAGCTTAGAAATGAAACCATTCCCCAAGGGATTTGAAATTCCCAAATTTGACAAATATTGAGGGATGGGCAACCCTGAAGATCACATCAAGGAATTCTAGCTTCATTGCATGGAGGTCGCATATGACGATACTTATCTGATGTGGCTATTTCCTAGGAGTTTAGCAGGCAATGCTATAGAATGGTTCTCTCACCTACCTTCAGGCATTAGAACATTCCAAGAAATCAGAGATGCATTCATCAAGAACTACGCATGTAACATTGCAATGGATGTTAGTCTCAAAGAACTATACGCTCTAAAACAAGGAAAGAATGAATATTTTGCTTCATTTCTTCAACGATGGCGATCTAAGGCCAATCAGAGCAAGTGGACCATGCCAGAAGAACAACAAGTTTGTACCATCATTGACAACCTTGAAAGTCATTTGGCATTTCATCTCAAGGTTCAGGGCATCACCACATATGATCAACTGATTTCTGAGGTGCTTAGCATCGAAAGAGCCCTTGTGACCTAACCCGCAGAATCAACATCATACCATGAATAGCAAAACAACCGCCCATCATCCAATTACAATGATAAACCTCGCACATGGGCAAGGAACAAGAACATTACTAATGATGGTGTCATTGATGCCAAGGTGGTCATTAGTGGTCCACGCCAAAATACACCCACACAGCAAAACCAAACACAACACCAAAACACTCATCACACAACATACCAACCCAACAACAATCCAACCATCAATAATCTCAATGAACAAAGGGGAGCACCCCAATGCAAAACTTATCCCAAATGAAAATATTCTATTTTGGGGGAACCACTTGAGGACATAATGAAAAAGTTGATTGACGAAAAACTCATCAAGCCTCCTACATTCGAGAATTACCAAGAACCTAATGTCAAACCTCCTTGGTATAACGAAAATCAAATTTGTGAATTTCATAAAATCAAAGGTCATACCACAAACAATTGCATGAGACTCAAAAATATCATCCAAGATCTCATTGACAAGAAAATCATAAACGTGGAACAACCTATCGGAAATCAGGATCTTAAAATTTACACGAATTCGATGTCGAATCATGGAAACAAAGGGAATAAAAATGATAAAGGGAAGGGCAGTGTAAATCATGTGTACGAAATAGTCATTGCCTCTCTAAATGAAGACTGCATGGTCATCACCATCAAGGGCACCCATGCCGAAGATTGTGGAGTCACCACAAGAAGCGGCAAAGTCACCATTACAGGATCATCCCAACCTAATAGAATCCCTTCATATAGATCCGTTCCACATAACTACAATGTTGTAGAATAACTCAAGAGAACGCCAGCACACATCTCCATCATGGAGTTGTTAAAATTCTCATCAACACATAAAAAGATTCTCAAGGAAGCATTAGCCTCATCCACTGTCCCTGCAGATCTCAATGCAGACCAATTCCAAGCTATGGTCGGAAATATCATAACACCTAATCTCCTTACATTCTCTGACCAAGATTTCCCCACTCAACCATCTCACAACTGTGCACTTCACTTAGAAGCCATTATAAACAAGAGAAAAATCAAAAGGGTCCTGGTGGATGGAGGTGCAGGTTTGAACATCTATTCGCTCAGCCTCATCAAACAGTTGAAAATATCAGAAGATTCCATCGACAAAGGTAAGGGCATCATGATAAGAGCGTATCATGACCAAGAAAGAGTGTCTCAGGGCACGATTAAACTCCCTATTCAAGTAGGGCCAACGCTCATGGAAACCACCTGTCAGGTCTTGGACCTCAAATTGCCATACAATATCCTCCTGGGATGCCCATGGATCCATGTGATGAAAGCCGTAGCATCAACTTTTCACCAATGTGTGAAATTTACACATAATGGACAAGAGGTTACTGTCCATGGAGATCCTGAACCATTTTCATATTGCAAAAATCTTGAGGCAAAGTATTACAAAATCCCCCAAGTGCCAAAGAATGATGAGGGCCCATCCACACTATACATCGACCCCACCACTCTGGCATCCACTTATGTGATAGCGACACCCGCCATCCCCACCATCCCCACCATCTTTGATATCAAGCTCATCATCCAGGAGGATGGTTGTGGAAGCTACAAGCTCCCTAACAATGCTTTTGTAATAGGAGAGTTACCACAATCTCCTAGATCACGAGGACGCCCACAAGAAAATCAAGCTTCTACATCACAAACCTACCCTGAAGACTATCCTGAATTCACAAGATGGGGAGACCTTGGCCATGAGGTTATTAAAGCAAATCCATCTCACATGTTGTATCGAGATGAAAGACCGACACCTGAATTACCAATGGATGAGACAAACAAGGGCCTACAAATGATGCTTGCAATGGGCTACGACAGAAATCAAAGATTGGGACAAAATACAATGGGCTCATAATACCTATCATGCTAGAGACGTGACCCATAACAAATCTTGGTCTTAGACGTACCCCTCTGAGAATAACCATATGTTGCCGAGGTCATCCGGTTAGAATGGTTAATATTTCTCCTCGGCTGGTACTAGTACAAGTACACTCACCAATAGTCACAGGTAGAGACACACAATTTTATAACTGAGCCCTATATTAGTAGCGATGACGAAGATACCATGACCAATCTACCTAGGTTATTTGAGGACACTACCCTTTGCATGATTAGTACCTTATCTTTCGAATCTAATCATCAAAATCATGAGATCCGTTTAGTGTACCCCCAACTGATCGATTATGACCAACAAGGATCACTAGTTCTCAATACATTAAAAAATGATGAGGCGCTCTCAGAATCCCTGGGATTGAGGGATAATATTCTAGATGGAGATCACAAGGTAGGGTTTATAATGGAGTTGGACACACATGCCTATTACGGGGAAACGATTGAATCCTTCAGTCACAAAAGTGAGAAACTAAGAATCATATCCAAGTCCTTGAGTGAAAACCACATTGTGGCACTCTCTGACAAGAAAATAGTAAAAAGAAAGGACATATCCAACCGTGGAAACCTCTCTGAGGCGCCCGAGGATGAAGGATTCAATCTTCTCCTAAGAGTTATTCATCAAGAGAAGTCAGCAGTCTTGGCCGAAAAATGCAATCCAGTCAACCTAGGAACAGAGGAGACCCCACATATCACATTCTATGCAGAATCACTATTATCAGAAGAGCAAGAACTAGCAGCATTCCTAAGGGAAAGGCAAATAAACTTTGCATGGAGTTATGCTGACATGCCAGGGCTTGATCCATAGACTGTGGTTCATCACTTAGTAGTGTATCTAGAAGCAAAGACGGTCAAACAAAAGCTTCAAAAAATGCATCCTCAAATTTCCCTATTGGTCAAAATGGAGCTCAAAAAGTTGTTAGATGTAGGATTTATCTGACCAATTGATTATCCAGAATGGGTGTCAAATTTGGTACCTGTTTCAAAACCTGATGGAGCCATTAGAATCTGTACGGACTTCAGAGATTTGAACAAGGCATGTCCCAAGGATGATTTCCCACTTCCCAACATCAACATGATAGTAGATATGACAACAGGGCATGAGATGCTATCACTAATGGATAGATTTTTAGGATACAACCAGATCATGATAGCAAAAGAAGATCAACATAAGACGGCTTTCACTTGTCCATGGGGGACCTACTGCTGGAACATGATGCCATTCAGCCTAAAGAATGCAGGTGCAACCTATCAAAGGGCCATGACACTAATATTCCATGATATGATTCACAAGACGGTTGAGGACTATGTTGATGACATTCTAGCTAAATCAAGAAAGAGATGGGATCATATAGCAACCCTAAGTGCTATCTTTGACATACTGGAGGAATACAAAGTTAGACTAAATCCCAAGAAGTGCATCTTCGACCTACAATCAGGTAAACTGCTAGGATACATAGTGTCCATGAGGGGTATCGAGGTGGATCCGGCAAAAGTGAAAGCAATCCTCGAGATGGAAGCACCAAAGACATTAAAACAATTGAGAAGCCTCAAAGGCCAATTTCAATCCATCTAACGATTCTTAGCACAACTGGCAGACAAGCAGAACCCATACTCTCACCTACTCCACAAGCGGGTAGCGTATAAATGGGATACAAAGTGTGAAGAAGCATTCAACAAAATTAAGGAATATCTACGGACACCTCTAGTGTTAATGCCACCTATCCCAAAGAAGCCATCGATCTTATATGTGTCAGCAACAGCAGCAGCCCTTGGAGCTCTCCTAGCTCAGCATGATGAAAACGGAACAGAGAGAGCCATCTACTATATCAGCAGGACAATGGTCGGTCATGAGCTAAATTAATCATTCATCGAGAAAGATTACCTCGCAGTAGTGTTTGCATCCCAAAAATTCAGACATTACATGTTGGCACATAAGATCAAGCTCATCGCCAAAATTGACCCCCTCAAGTATCTCCTATCAAAGGCAATGCTCACAAGAAGAATGGAAAAATGGGTAATGATACTGTCAGAGTATGACATCGAGTATGTAGAGTGGAAAGCCATTAAGGGACAAGTTATTGCAGATCAACTAGCAGAAGCACCCATTTATTCTTAGAACCCTCTTGTCTCATAATTCCCAGATGAATCAATTTTTAACCTCAATGTAACTGACCATTGGAAACTATACTTTGATGGTTCATACACACAACATGGATCATGAGCTGGTGTCTTCTTCATCACCCCACAAGGGGATTGCATACCAAGGTCATACAAATTGGAATTTCCTTGCACTAACAACATAGCGGAATACGAGGCTCTGACTATAGGCCTCAGGATAGCAGTGCAATGGAACATCATAGCTCTCAAGGTGTATGGGGACTCTCAGTTGATCATAAATCAAGTCAATAATGAATATCAGACTAAGGATGATAAACTCACTCCATATAAGAAATTGGTGGAGACACTAAAGGAATCCTTCATTGACATAACATTCGAGCAGATTCCAAGAACCAACAATAGAGCAATGGACGCCATGGTTACAATCGGATCTCTATTAGACATCCCTCATAATGTGTCGAAATATGAATTTTTGATTGAGCAGCTTCTCGTTCCCACATTCGAGGTACCAGAATCGGGATATGTGTGTGAAATCGTTGGTCCTAGTGATCCTTGGTATCATGACATCTACACATATCTTTGCATAGGAGTCATACCCACTGACCTCCCATCAAACCTAAAACCAACGTTTTATAAAAAAGGCATCCAGATTTGTTATCCTAGGTGATACCTTATACCGTAGAAGCATAGAAGGTACCTTGCTACGTTGCCTAAATGCTAAGGAGGCATTAACCACTCCAACCGAGGTTCATAATGGTATCTGTGGCTCACACTCGAGTGGAATGACCATCGCCAAGAAACTGCTGAGGATGTGGTATTATTGGCCCACGATGGAAAGAGAAGTACATGATCATGCTAAAAAGTGTTTACAATGTTAGCAGCATGGGGACCTCATCCATGCTCCAGCTCAAGAACTTCACCCGATCGTCACACAATGGCCTTTTTCGCAATGGGGCCTCGATCTCATTGGCAAAATAACACCCACCTCATCCAATGGCCACAAATTCATCATCACTACAACTGATTACTTCACACATATATCACGGGGAAGAAAATCTCAAAATTCATCCTGAACTATCTCATCTATCGTTACAGTGTCCCACAAGCCATTATCTCAGATAATGGGACACCCTTCAAGAACTAGGAGGTTCACGACTTGTGCAATAAATTCAAAATCCAGCATCGCTTCTCCACCCGGTACTATCCCCAAGGCAATGGCCAAGCAAAAGCCACGAACAAAACCATCCTCAAAATCCTTAAGAAAACAGTCAATGATGCAGGTTGTGACTGGCACTTACAGCTTAATCCTACCCTCTGGGCTTATCGAACCATCATCCACACACCCACTGGTGCCACCCCTTTCTCCTTGGTCTACGGATCAGAAGTCGTACTCCCCATTGAGATCGAGCTCCCATCCCTTAGAATATCATTGCAAAATCTCATCACTGATGAGAACTACTAGGTGTCAAGATTAAGCGAGCTGGAGCTACTGGATAAGAGATGCACAGATGCTTTAAATCATTTGCAAGTCTATCAAAATAGACTCAAACAGAGCTACAACAAGAAAATCAGAAGCAGGACTTTCCAAGTCGGAGAATTGGTCTTAAAAGAAAATCAGAAGAATGTCCCAAATCCAAACAGCAAAGGCAAGTTTGAACCTAATTGGTTAGGACCTTTGGTCATAACAGCAAGTTACAAATCAAGGGCATATCGGCTATCAACACCCGAAGGGGAACCTCTGCAGGAGCCAATGAATAGCTCCCATCTCAAAAAGTTTTATGCTTAAATCTTCAAAGGTATAGAACCAAAAAAATCCAAAAAATTAGAAAAAGTCCTAAAAAAATGGTTACTTCGGCAAAAACCTGGCAAACATGGGTCTTGGTAACAAACAAAAAAATCCAAAAAAATCAGAAAATGGATCAAAAAAATAGTAAAGAGAAAAATTGTCCTCTAGTGAAAACCACTTCGGTGGCACTTTGGGCAAGTACCTAGGTGAAAACCTGGCAAATAGGCGCCTTACGTAAATAAGCACTTTCCATCCACAGGATCTTTACGACTTGTTCATCATCATCCATCCATTTCACTTCCATCATCCATCGCATCCATAGCTCCATCCATCACTCATTCACTCGCATCTGCACCATAGCTTGTTCATGTGTTCGTATCATGATCCCTCCTAGTACTACTCGACCCATCCTCAAGGTTATTTTGTCCTGCCTTTATCAGAGTAGTCTATTGCATCATGCTGAGGGCATGTTCTCATCGGATCAGATTCGTGTATATTCTTAAAATCTTCAAATCCAAAAATCCAAAAAACATTAGAAAATCAAAAAATCCAAAAACACCAAAACATATCAAAATCGAAAAATAGAGTTGTCTTGTCAAACTACGTCATCTCTGAGCTTGAACGTAGGAAAGGTTGATCTTTGATCATCCCCCGAGACATTTAGGTCAGTCCTATAGGAGTCTGTCATAATAAGCTGGCATCTCATCATGAATATCTTCATCTGTAAATAGGTCAAGTCGTTAGTCGAACTACGTGGTCTCTGCGTATATAACGTAGGAAAGGCTCATCTGTTGACCAGCCCTTGAGACCCCTAGGATAGGTCTTTAGGTTAGTCTCTTGGTCAAAATCTCAAAAAATCCCCAAAACATTGAAAAATCCAAAAATCAAAACATTTGCAAAACCTCAGAAAATACCAAAAACAACATCAAAACATTCCAAAAACATCAAAACATCCAAATATTTGAAAAAATCCATCCATCTCAACTCGCTTACACCCGTAATAACACCACTCATAATAAATTGATCGCCATCCTCAATCTTTGGCAGAACAATCAGAAACAAGTCTAGCATCTTAAAAGTAGAACTCAAAAGCGTCAAGTCTTAAGTCTAAGTCAGTGTGTAAGCAAATTGGTCACCTCTTCGTATCAGTAACTCATCATCTGAATTTTTCCGATATCAATCATCCCTTAGAGCACTTTGGGTAAACGAAATGATGTGTTGCCATCCACTAACATGTCCTAGGATGAATCCTTCCTACAATGGGCATTATCTTTTGGCAATAAGTTTTGGTTATCATCTTAGAAAACACATCCTCTTTTCGTTAGCGGTATTGAAGAGCATCAGTTTGTTTGTTTACTTGGTCGTTATCTTTTGACTTGTCTTATTTGCGCTCATTCCAAGGACGTCTCGATGATATCCCAAGACAGAGGATTTAGAGAAATAGGAATGGGGCAGCGATCATTATCTTTTGTTTGCTGTACTTGTTGGATGTTCTTGTAATATAACCTTAGCGAATACTTGCTTTGTTAGGTATGTGCGGAAGAGGTCTAGGGCAACTTGTTGACTATTGCATGGATAGGTTTACCTTCCCATGTTTTGGTCCGAGGTGCTTGAAACTTTTGAAGTGCATCCTAGCAAGGTTTTCGTATGTCAGGTGTGAACAAGAATACTCCTATCTACTTGTCAAGTCAAAGTCCATCACACTGGGTACCACGCCATCCTGGTTTTCTATACCTTGATGCATCCTACCACGTGTGTTATCAAACATAAGAAAATATGGCCCTTTGAAAATCCTAATTCCTCGGCAGGTAATCATCATCATCATCATCATTTGCATTTGTGTCATCTTGTGTCTTGTTGAAATGACTTCTTTTCTTACTAACTGCGCTAACAAGGTACTATGACAGTTGATCATCATCACCATCATCGCCATCGATCCTGCATCCACCAATCATTAGCATATTGCATAAACATATCATATAGGAAACATACACGTTGCATTTTTCATCATCATAAACAATTTATCATAAACATTCTTCAATAGGTACATCCATGTCACTGCATTTCACCCATTACATCGCATAGCATTGATTTGCATTTCATATTACCATTTATCATATAAATCATCACATAAGCATGAACAAAAGCATTCCATCATCATTTTTGCATAATCATAAGCAATAGATATATAACCATTTAATTCATTAGGCATACATACTTGCATAATATATATAACATCATTATCATCATATTACATACATTACACATCAGCATATCACCTTGCATTAGCATATCATTACATCACATACATCATCATTTAGGATAATAACATTTGTTATTCTAAGCATCTCATAACACCATTTCATTAGCATCATATCACGACCATCGCATCATATCACATCCATCCATGAATCATCTCATATATAAGCATATCACATATCATTTCGCATTAACACGTCATTTGCATACATCATTGATCATATTAAAATCCATATCACATATCACATTGGCATAAAGTAGACCATCATATAGACAACATCATTGCACATCATATCATAGGTGAACATAATATAGATCTGTTAGTCATAATCATTGCATAAACATCATTAGAAATAAATGCATCCATAAAACATCACTGCAAAGCATATAGAAATAAATCATATATGCATAGATAAAGATACACAATACATCGCATCAAAATTGGCTCATATCTATCATATCATATCACTGTCATAGTACAAAACATAATAAATCGGATCACTATACATGTATGTCAATCAGTACAAAATGCCCATCAGGCTATCAAAAACGAGCCCGTAACATGCAAAAAAGTGTGTATCATCTGGATCACACTCGATCTCTATGGATGTTGCCCTCGCCCCTATCACCGTGACCCTCTAGTGGTCTCTGGCTGGCCCACTCTAAATACTCTAGGACCTAGTCTGCTCGGGGCACGGTATCATGATAAGCCCGACGGTAGTACTCTACCTCTCGAACGACATCCCTATAAGATCGTACCGGCACTGTACCTTGAGAGGAGGAGGTTGTCATGCTCTCAATCTATTGTCGTCGGCCTAGCTCTATGGCTGCTTGTAGCTCTGTAGCCTGTCTCTGCTACATAGCTTGATCCCTCTTTACTTTGAGCTGCTCTCTCTTAGCCCTCGCCTGGTCTCTCTCTACTATTAGTGCCTGAACCTATGCTTACAACTTATGCAATCAAGGCATCCCGTGCGTCTTCCTGCCTTGTTGGTTGTACCTATGGCTATACGCGAGGCTGGTCCTCACCCTCGGCTCGTGGTGGTGGGACTAGTGGATCCTGCATGTGGACATCTCCCTGACCTGGTGGGACTGGGACACCAATGGTGGATCCTGTAGAATCTCGACCCTAGGTCCTTGCCCTCGCCCTTGTCCTCTCGCTCTGTCTCTGACCCTGTGCATATCTGGATCCTCACCTAGAATGGTCAACTAGATGGGAGGTATGAACCAATCTATGTAGGCCTGTGTGGTGTCTGAATCCACCAAGCCATGATCATAAGCCCATGGGCGGGCTACCAACTGTCGAAAGTTGTCAACTACCTCCGCGATAGGAATGTCAGGCCCCTATGCCACCTATGTCATACTACGTGCAAAGATGGCTACATAACCGTCATCTGGTTGATCCTATGGCTCTCCAAACTAACGCTGCACGCACCTTGGCAGGTACCGCTCAATCATCGAGTGCTCTCGACCCTGCATGTATCGATCCTGGCGGCAGTAGAAGAGCTAAGCAGCATTGTCAGCCCATCCAGGCTGACCAAGGTATGGGTGCCAAGTAAAAACAAGCATCTCATCTAGGACCCGCTTCCAGTAGGGGATCCCATGCTCGCCAGTGTGTGAATGACACACCCCCTTGGTATCATGCCACTAGGGAATTCTATGCCCCCATCAGAACTGGAATGACCCGTGGACGTAGCACAGAAATGTGCTCCCACGCCTAGACATGAAGAAGTGTCACACCGGCTCCCAGCACTCTGCCATCCATATATGCGTACTCATGCAAATCCCTGTAGAGTGAAGCCAAAAGGATGAGTCCCCATGCAAAGAAAACTGGCCTATCTTGGACCATCCTCTCCCAGCAGTAACCCCAGCCAGGACTGAAATACCGCCCTCGTCGGTCTCGGGCAACCAAACCCGAAATGATCGCTACAACTGCCCAACAGAAGGGAGGTGCTATAACTCTGTATCTCTCTAGCTCGATTTGCCCCACGTAGTAAATAATGTCTCGTGTGGTGAGGACTCTGGTACAGTACTCGTGTCCCTCCTCCATATCATAAATCGCTCGTCAGCCATGAATAGGAAACTGAAGAATACGCCAGACGTCCTCCAGGGTCACGGTCGCCTCGCTAGTGGGAAGATGAAATGACGATGTCTCACTGTGCCACCTCTTGGCCAATGCTGACAACATCCCAAGGTGGGTGCGCACGAGCATTGCGTATGCAATGTGCCATAATCTTGTGACTCCCAGTCGATCCTGGTCTCTGTAGCTCAGGTCCCGTAGGATGCTCGCCAAATCTCGCGACTGGTGCTCCCGAGAATAAAGCTCCCTAGGCCTATCCTGCATCAAGGAAAGTCACCGCATTAAAACTTTTAAAAAATTCCTCGCCAATTGCTCCAAACTCGTCCCCAACGGCGCAGTTTGTGATGGCGTCACAATTTGAGTTTCCTCAAACTCCGATGCTAGACCCAAAATTGAGCCAAAAAGAACTGTCGCAGCGCACTTTGCTTTCCAATGTCACAGTTTGCGTGAAAAGGGTGTCGTCGCGGCGCACTTTGTCTAAACCGACCTGCCGAGTTTGAGCTGAGCTTGAGCCCAGCGGCGAAGTTTCTAAACTCCTAACTGCACCGTTGCGGTGCTAAATAGCAATTCTAAATTCGCTGGGCGCTAAACAGCACCGGCCAAAAAGGCAATTAGCGGTGCAGTTCAAATGCCGAGTGGCTAGTGCTGCTGGAGGCAAACTCATCCTTTAAGGGACTAATTAATGCATTAAATGAAAAAACTAGGCTTCGATAAGGGTCACATACCGGTGCCTCGATGCCAGGTGGCTGCTGGTAGGTCCGAACTCAGTTCGAAATGTGTAGAGGAAGCTGTCGTTGCGCCATATCGTCGGAGGGTCAGAGCTCAAATCTCAAAGTTTGCTAGCAGAGGTGTGTGAAAATGACTTGAAAGTGACCCCTTGGGCCCCTTTTAAGCATAAAAATTAAGGTTTTTTAGCCCTAAATGGTTGTCTTGCTAGGGTTTTGGACCCCTGTACCTGTTTGTGTCCGTTCGAGGCTTTTTTTTCATTGTCTTATTGCGTTTAGACACGTTTTTAGCCTCCTGGACCCCTTTTGGCCCTATCAGGCACTTTGTCACCTTTTTCGCGAGATCACCCACAAAATTAAAAAAATTCGTTTGATCTCTCGAGGGGGTATTATAATGACATATTTTCTCCCGCCATGCAGCAGTGGGGCAAGTTTTAAAATATCAAAAATTTTGGCTTTGATCGAGATCGTTTATTCTTTGAACCAACGCAACGAGTGCATTGCTTCAAAGAGGGGCAAAATGTAGACACGTAAAATATACTGATTGACATTGTGCATTTGATCCTGACTTACTAACATCATTTTTTCCTAAATCATCCCTCGGTCTAACCGTTTAATCAAATTCCCCTATCTGATTAAATTCATCAATTTTCATCCCTTAATCGAATAAATCATTTTATCTGATTAATTCAATCCCTTTTGTTAATTAAATCAATCTGTAGACATCTAAATTTGGACACTTAATTTATCCAAATTCATCCTCCTATCTGAGTTAATTAAGTAATATTACTATTATTTAATTAATATCTTTAATTCTGCCAAATCCCTAAGGTATTTAATTAATAATTAAATACCTTACCCTCCTTAATCCTCTTTTCATCAAATAAATTAAATAAATATTACATTTATTTAATTCCTCACATGTCATTTTCATCTAATCCTAATCCATTTCCTAATCTCTTCATTAAGGATGTGCACATGCCTAATCCTTGATTAGGATGTGTCACATCCTCCAACTTTTGCAAATTGGCTTTTAATCCTAATTAACCTCTAATTATCCTCTAATTACTGATTAGTCAAACCTAATTAGTACCTTGGTCAACTCTTCCCCCCCAAGGAATTTTTAATTCCTTTTTATTTATCCTAGATTCCCCTCTTTTATATGTGAATTTTTAATTCACATTTTATCCTTCCAAGGCTTCTATAATCTTGGACTTGTCCCAATCTCCACATGTGACCAAGTCCCACCTTTTTGGAGCCCACCTTTTATCCTTTAGATTCTCCTAAGAATGTGAATTAATTCACATTTATGTTTTCAACCACCTTTCATTTTCCCATGTAGATTTTTGAGAAATTCCAAAATTCCTCAAATGTCCCTTTCACTCCCACTTGGGGACAAGAAATCCCTTTTTGTGGAAATCTTCTCACTCCCTAAGGTGCTTGTCCTTCCTCCACCTCATGTACCTTTTTGACACCTTACTTACACCTCATCTTCTCTTGGCCACTTCACCATCCACATGTCAAGATGTGAGGGCTTGTGGGTTCTCAACCCACCATAGCCCTTCATCTTGGCCTTGTTGGATGCATTTTGACCGTTGAATTCTCTAGAGAATTCAAATTCTCCTATAAATACCCCCTCCTCAAGGGCATTTTCAACACTTTGGATTTGAGCAACCTTATGCTGCCAATTTGCATTTTCAAACACTTAGCCATTTTATAATTACATGCTGCCAATTTGTATTCTCAAGCATACACCATCATCTAGCCATCAATTGTAATCATTTTGCATAAGTTGATCTTGCATTTTAGTCACTCAAGAAGCCATCCAAGGAGCACACAAAGTCATCCAAATCAAGGGCCAACCAAGGAGTATCCAATAGCAAGGAAGGTGAAATCAGTTGCATCTTGTTTTATCTACTTTCCTTCTTGTTTTATCACTCTTTAGGCTAATCCTGAAGTGTCCTTAGTCTTTTATCACTTGCATTTTTAAGTTATTTTGCACATTAGATTAGGGTAAAACATTAAGGTACACACAATCCATCTTATCTAATTATCCCTATTTAATTAAATAATCAATTTATTTGATTAAATCTCTAAAGTCTATCCAATAAATTAAATAAATTAAAACCTTATTTGATTTAATCTAACACCACCCCTTTTACTTAAATAAATCAAAATATTTATTTAATTAGCTTCTTATCATATTCCCCTCTTATTTGATTTAAATAAACCCATAAATCTAAGCCAAATAAGTCACATCATCTAATTTCTTGTTAAATTAATTAACCCTTGATTAATTTAATCTCATCTCATGTCACATCCTCTAGATAATGCAAGTTGCACATGAAAATAGATTTAATTCATTTATTAAATCCCTATTTTCCTCACATGGCATCTTTTGGAATATTCTCTCAATTTGAATTCAAAAATTCCAAGTCAACATGTACATCCAACAAGGCATTTAAAAATCTCTTACATGTCCTTTGCCTTGAGCCAAGTGGCATTTATTGCATTTTCCCTTCCCTCTCACATGTCATTTCAACAAATTTGAATTTCAAATATTGGCATTTATTGGCACAAACCCCAAATCTTGCACATCCATCATCCATTCATAGCTTGACAAGTGGCACCATATCATTGGATGAATGTTAGTCCCACATTACTCAAATTTGGGCATTCATCCATCTTGAAATCCTATAAATGAAGAGCTTCTCTCCTCATTTTGATTATTCACAATCTAAGCAAAGTTACCATGCTAAAGTACTTAGCCATTTGCATTCATCAATCTTGAGTTCTTAGCTAGGTTATTGCATATTTGGGCTTGGAGCTCTCACCATTCATCATCAAAAGTGGATCACATCTCTTCATCAAGTCAACATATCAAAGCTTGCAATCATAGGAATTGGGAAAGGGCCAATTTTCACATCAAATTAGCACCAATTCCCCCGTGGGATCAAGAGTTTGCTTTTCTAATTAGGATGTTATCTTGTTTTTGTCATTTGCGTTGTATTCTTCAATATTTTCTTCCTAATTTGAGTTTGTAAATGGATTTCATGGGGAATACTTATTTAGACTTGCAATATCTAACTTGAGGTGTTTATTCTCTTTGTTTGGCAGGTACCTAGGTTGGGGTTCACACACAAGGATCACCATCTCAAGATTTATCTTGGCTCATCCTTGTCCTACATTTGGGGGACAAGGGGTTTGTTAGCCTTGTCCTAGTATGACACTTGTTGTTGCCCCTTTGGTTAGTTATCTACCTTCTGCATATAATGAAAAAGATTGGGATGCAAATGACTTGCTTTAGGTTGGATTGCATGTGTCATTCTAGCTTTTTCTTTTCTTTATATGATTCTTTGTGATTGCATGTATGTAATGTGATCCCTCGTATTGTGATGTTTGGCATGCCCTTATGTTTGTGAGATTTCTTTGGATGACCCTTGTTACTCAATTGGTGCAAGGATACAAAGGAAGCATATCCGTCATGACATTCTTCTATTTATCATACACATTATCTTTTCCTTTGTCTTTGTTTTCCCTTTTGGGACAATGCAAGGCATGAGACATTTAGGTCTCTTCCATGTTGACCCCAAAGTTTTTCTTTTCTTTTCGCTTTCTATGTGTCATTCCTCCTTTGTGTTCATTTTTACACGAAGTATTTGGGGAATGATGATGATTCCAAGCTCTATTATATCATTATAACAAATACATACACTGACCCTGAATCCATGGATCCCTTATGTGATTCCTTTTGAATTGCATGTGGGGGTAACCTCCTTTTTCATGACACAACTTTATTTGGAAGCATACAATTGGCATAGGGCTTTCCAAATAAGCTCTCATGGCCCTTTTATCAACTGGAATTTATCATTTTCTACTTTGAAGTAATTGCTCATAGTATGGTGTTTAGCAATTTCTTTAAAGTGGGAGCATACATTGGCATTATTTCATTTCGAAATTGTTCACTTTTTTGGTACTAACTTTTGGGTACACAATTTTTATGATGACTTTACCCATGTGCTACCTTATTTATGAGTGCACATCTTGTAATCCTAGTGTGTATTTCTCATCCTTTTTCCTCACGTAGTGAACAATCAATTTTCACTAGCCCATGAGTATCTTATATTTTGTTCGCATAGTGGACAATAGGTTTTCACTTGTGAACATTTTTTTATGGATAACAATGCAACCATGGCTAGTCCATCCTTTTTCCTTTTTCCTTTTTGAATTATCTTTAACATTCTATGTTAGTGTATCTTATCTTGCTACACATATCTTACACATCTTGTGTGTCCCTTTGTCCTTATATTGGTTTGCAATGGGATCTTGGATCTTGGGGGATTGATCACCCTCTTTGATCTGTCATCATATCCCTCTAATATTTGTACATTTGGACCCCTCTTGATGCATATTTATCTACTTTAGTGTGAGTCTAAGTGTGAGTTCATACTCTCACTAAAGTGTGGGCTAAATGTAGTGTAGGAAATTGTAAACCTTTACAATTTTACACTATGTTTGGGTCCCTTAATTAATTGGATTTAATTAAACTTCTAATTTTCCAAATTATGCATTCCATTTAGCCTTTTTTTTTTTCCGAAAGGAGAACCAACATTTAATTAATGCAATTAATATTTTACACACCCTGAAATGTGTGTGTCCTGGACTTTTTGGCCAGGACCCATTCACCCTTGAAGTCCTAGGTCCCAAATTTTAATATGTTTTTTGGCGATCTTTTAATGATTCAAATTTCATATGCAATTATTGGATTTTTTAATCTAATTTTAGGAAAATTAAATAAACACCTATAAATACATAGTCTTTTTATCAATTCAAATCTAACAATTAAGAAAACACACAATCAAGACTTAATTTGAGCAAATATTACTGTCAAGAGCATTCAAGAGTAGATTTATCAATCATTTGTTGCAACATTCAAGATCCTATCATCATGCTCAAGCTTATGTGTGTTCATGTCATCTTGTGAAGGCTAACATGCATTGTTGATCCTTAAAGAATCCAAGAATTTTTCAAGTGTCCAATCAAGCCAAGCAAGATCAAGTTCCTTGGACTGATGTGTTTGACTTCAATCCTCTAAGAGAAGCTATTCAAGGTTTTGGTGAGTTGTAGCAAGGAAGTGTTCATTCACCATTTCCTTCCATATATCAATTGCCATTATCTTTCTATCAAGGCTTAATTACCAAACTTGTGGTTTGACCAAGGAAAACCCCCATTCAAAACAAAAAAAAATTCATATTTTTGTATGTGCAAATTATAGGTTGAAGAAGGATTGAAGAGATCTTGAAGAGAATTTTTGAATTGTTGCACAAGTTGTCATCATTGTTGTCAAGCCACATAAACTCAAATGTAGATTTTATTTTGGACTTTCTAACGGTGGGATTTGTGTCAAACTAAAGCTAAGATCCAACATCAGAGCACTGTCAGAACTTATTTTGGACACCCTAACCAAGACCCATTCACCTTGGGGTGAACCTATCCTTCAACAAAGCTTGAAATCAATTTTTGGTTCCAGGTACCTGTGTCCAGATCCTTCTCAGATTTTCCTACAAACTATCATTTTGTTTTCTATATATTCGAGAAATTTCATTTTATGTGTTAGGTCATATTGTTTCATTAGTTTAAGTGCGTCAAATCATTTCCCTTTAATTTCATACCTTCCTACTATCCTAAGGAACTGAGATCCAAGTCTTATTGGCTCACCATTGAGGTTGAAAGTCAATATTTACACCTTGTGATCTCTTTCCTAATGAAATGCACTTGGGGAAAGACACCTACTATGGATCCTTATATTCCTATATAACACACCACTTTCCCCATATTTCATTTAGAGAAAAAAAATTTCATTCAAAAATCATCATTTCCTGGTCTCTACATCTTGCAATTAGTCAATTATTACATTTCAGATCTAAAAATGCATTCATATTCATTCAAGCATCTTTCAGTGTTTCACATCATTGCATACTTGCATTTTTGCATCAAATTGGGATACATTAAGCAAATTCTAGAAAACTATTTATTGTTTCATCTATTTGCAAGTAGAATCAAAATCCTTAAGCAATCTAGTCTACAATCAAATTTTGAACTTTTAGAACCCCTAACTAGGACCCATACGCCCTTGGGTGACTCTATCCTGTTATCTGGGCATTAGTCAGTTTTTTTTGACAAAATACTCTTAAGAAACTTTGTTTGTGGTTGTTATCTAAGTTCCCTTCATTTATTGTTTAATAGTTTGAACCTTATTACAAAATTTCATCATGGATACATGTTTTTGTAAAATTTGGATGTCTTTGAATTATTTGGTTGATGTTTCAAGCTGTGTGTTTGGTGAGGCTAATACTTCTGATAATGACATTCATGATACACCTTCTCCTATTACAAGTCTTCTTGATGTCATAGGTCAAGATGAAAAGAACATGCATGAATTCATACAAAGATCTTTGCATAACCTTGAAAACAATGCAACCTTTTATCCCCCAATACAAAGGCCTACTACCCCATACTAACAACATCCTCCCATACCACTACTTGAAGCATTCATTTTGTTACATCCTAAAATTGAACCACAAGGCATACCTCAAACAACATGCATGGAGAAACCTATCCATAACAATCACAAGGAAAGTATATTAGCCAACCCTTCATCCTATGAGCATAAGGTTACAAATACACCCATCGACTTAGAACAAAAGTGTGTACAAGGCTTTAGGATCTTGAAAAAGCAATGATGTGACATTAACAATGAACATGAAGTCCATTCCCTTTTGGAGCAAACATCGTCAGAAGATATTAAGGTCTTTCACTTCACATCAAATAATTGGTCAACAAAGTAAGAAACACAAGCCTTATAAACTTAAGAAACTACCATTTTTGTGTCTTATAACCAAGACTAAAAAGGCATTACAAACACTTCTCAACCTAGGACTTATCACATTACCACCTATTCGTGAATGAGAAGATAAGAAAGGAAAAAGTACAAATATGTCTTTTGTGCATATAATAGAACACCTGGACACCTTACTGATGAATGTTGTGCTTTAAAGAAGATATTGAAATAATTTAATCCCTATGGGGATCATTTGAACGTGTCATAGATTAGCATGCATTTGTTGTTCTTCTTGCCATGTGGTAGTTGTATTATCATAAAATATTCACTACAATTCATGAAGGTATAAATATATCTTTATGTAATCATATTTTACCTTGCAAGGAGCACCATATTAGGCTAACCCTTGTCCCTATGATTGGGGGGAAATCGGTTAGGTAGTCTTTTCCTAGGAGTATTCCTTCTAGCAAGGTACCCCTTTGTATTTCCTTACAAAGTTAGTGTAGCAAGTACACTAACCTTTTAAGGGGGGGCATATGGTCACTCATTCATTGTTTACATAGGAAATGGTGCCTTCTAAGTGATGATAGCATATATCTCCTAGGAAGTGTGACCTTGTCAACCAAAGTTTGGTCCTCTTAATCCATGCATTGCGTCTCCTTTGTGGTGATATTGGACTGGATGTCTCATAAGAGTGTGACCTTTCTTGGAATAGATGTTCCCCTTAGTGGGGATTCTATGGTTGGTATGCTCTAAGGTGTGATCTTTTATTCCTCAACTAGTCCTATCTTGGTGGTGATATTGTGTATGATGTTCCCTAAGGTGTGACCTTCATGTATTAGCAAAACCTCTTTGATTGTTACCTTTTGTGGTGATGTTATTACAACATCCCTTGAGGCTTTAAACCTTATCATATTCATCTCCCATGATGTTAAAATTTAGAATATTCATCCCTTGTGACATTAAATTTTTGCATATTCATCCCCTATGATGTTAAACCTTGGCATTTTCACTCCATTTTTTTCATGGGAGTTGAATTTGGTGCAACATTGACATAACACCTTGTGACACCTTATCAAGGTTATCAAGGAGTAAAACTCTTGGTATGGTTATGAGAACACCTTGTAGACCTCTAGTGCATGCCTCTCATTTTACCTTGTCTTGGGGGTTCACCTATTGAATATTGGACTTCACTAGCCCGTGTGTCTCTTGGTTCGTGATTCACCTAGAAAATATCAAACTTTACTATTATGTGAGTCATGAACACCTTTTAACATGGCCACCTAGCACAATACAACTTTTTTTACAAGTGGATTTGTGTGTTTCATGAGTAATGTGGCATAACACAACTTGCTATTCCTCATGTGAACTAACATTTATTTGATGGATGATGTTTGGTATTTGAGACAATTTAAGATTGAGGTTTCTTTGCCTTACCGACTTAAATCTTTTTAGTACTAACCTTATGTTTTGTGTTTATGTTCATGTGTCTTCTTTGTGTTTACATTGTGTTTTTTCTCATTTCATTGTCATCTTTGTGTTCCATTATTCCATGTGTTTTCATCATGTATGCTTCGTGTCTTTCAACATGTATGTTTTTGTATGTTGTCTTGTTGCATATCATACATGGGTGATCCCACAAAGCTGGTTTACAATTTTTGAGAGATTCTATTTTTTGCTGAAATCACATATTTTTAGAAAATATAATGATTTAAGCCTTAAAAAGTTCCATTTAAAGCATTCCAATTGAAGATGGTTTGAAAAAACTACCTTATATCAAACCCCCTTGGATAGAACCCCGCTAGTTTTAAACCATACCTATAATAGTCTCCTTTACACCTATCAAAATGCTAATAAAAAACCACTTTTGATTTCCTTTTAGGGGATCAAATGAATTCATTTAAAATTTATTTTTTGTAAGTATGTATTCCTTATTATAAGCTTCCCAAAAAGTGTAATTTTAAATAAATTTAATTTAATTTATTTATTTTTAAATTTCTCATGAATGTAGGTTTTTCACCGAAAATCAAGCTCTTTGTTTTGCACATGTGGAAAAATAGCAGATTATCAAAAAAAATTTGAAAAATATGAGTGCACCAGATATTGAAGTTCTTGATCTAACAAGAAAAATAAAATTGAATTTTGATACATACAAAAAAGTTATTATACGGTTGCACTATATCTAAATTGTAATTGGTTTGACTATCTAACCAAGTATCTAACATCATAGTAAAAAATCTAAATTTGAAAGAATTAAAATTTCATCCTTCATGGAAAAAAAAGTTATGCGTTATACGATGAGCGTCACTTTTTTAAAATGTTGTTTTCTGAAAAAAACTAATTTTCGAGGGAGATGGAAAAAAAGTGCAATCTGATTCCAAAAATTTTGAAAAAAATATATTTAGAATCTACAGACAAAATGTCACAAAACTCTAGTTTGCATCATCTTTAAATTCCTCACGGTTTAGCCGCTATAGGTGCCCGAAAGTGAAGATTTAGTTAAAAAAATAATTTCAGTGTCCAGTTTGGCCAAAAATTGTAAATCACTATTGTGGGATCACCAACATGTGTGTGTGTTCCTTTATGCTTATGTTGGTTTGCTATGGGATCTTGGATCCTATGGGCTTGGCCATCTCCCTTGATCCTTAGTTATCCTATCTCTTCAACATTTGTACATTCAAACCCCTCTTGACATATATTTTTTCTACTTTAGTGTGAGTCTGAGCATAAGTTCATATTCTCACTAAAGTGGGGGCTAAATGTAGAGTAGAAAATTGTCACCCTTAACAATTTCACACTAATTTTGGCCCTCCTAAATTAATGAGCCTAATTAAGTCCATAATTTTCTAAATTATGCATTCCAAAGCTTATTTTTATTATTTTTCGACAAAGTTGCAATCACTGAATAAATGCAAATAGTTAATGTTATGATCCTGACACTTAATGTCCTAGTAGATAGGGCTAGGACCCATATTCCCATGGGCGTATGGGCCCCTCTATCTTATCAAGGACCAATTAATAATATGTTGTTGGCGACATTTCAACATCTAGAATTTAAATTTTAATTGCCGACTTTTGGAATTTGATTTTCAGAAAATGAGAACAATTGCATATAAATACTTAGTTATTTTATCATTTGGAAGTTAACACCAATTATCTAACACTCAAAAGCAAGTCAAGAGCAATATTATCAAAGTTTATTGCAATAATTCAAGATCCAAAACCATGCCAAATTCTATGTGTGTTCATGTTATTATTTTGTGAAGGCTAACATTCTTGTAGGTCTCCAAGCATTCAAGTATTCAAGCATTCAAGAAAATATATCAAGCAAGATCTAATATCCTTGAGGTGATGTGCATGACTTCAGTCCTTCAAGGAAGCCATTGAAGGGTGGTGAGTTGCAGCATTTGTTCATTCACAATTCCTTCCTTTCAATTATCATTTCTATCATTGACATTGCCATTATGGAAGTAAAAACACTTACACGGGGTTTGACTGAGGCAAGCCCCTAAAATGGCCCAAAATTTCCTCTCTTTATGAATGTGCAGGTTACAGGTTTGAAGAGGATTGAAGGAATATTTATGGAAAATTCTCCATTGTTGCATTTGTTGTCATATATCTTGTCAAGCCATGAAAACTCACCTACAAAATTTATTGACGATATTTTGACAAGTTTGCAATTGAGAAACAAAAAGTCTGATCCAACATCAGAGGATTACAAAATTAGTTTCAAGACCCCCTATCAGGGATCCATACGCCCTTGGACGACTGTGTCCCTCTGCACATGCTAGATTCAACTTTTGTTGACAGGTACACATCATCTGACACTTCCCAGATCCACCTATAATTTACAGTTTTAGTTTGTGTATTTACAAATTATTGCATTTATCATATTAGGTTTGTTGGAAATAGGATGCCATTTAATTGCAATCCTAAACATTATTTATTTCATGTGTCTCCTAAGTCCTTGGAAAGTGTTCTTAAACACTAGGATTAGAGAGAGATTAATTTTGGATTCAAAATAATCCTATTACTTGACATTTGTAATTAATTCTAAATAATAGGAGCATGTGAAGGTGTCCAAGATGAGTTCCTAAATAATGGGAGCACATGGGGCACCCACATGGAAGGTGGAACTCACCTTGAGTTAACTATTTGGAGTAAAAGATAACACTTCTGAATGCATGTAAAGATCCTAGGAGTTAGGGTTTGATGCTTACATGCATGAAGTTCGGTTTAGTTTAGTTTGGATTAGTTCAGTTTAGTTTAGTTTAGTTCAGTTATGGTTCAATTATCTTCAGTTAGTTTTAGTTGAATGCTAGTTGACTTCAATTAACTTGGAATGCATGACTAATGACTTGAGTTGCATGATAGATAACGAGTAACTTCCTTCAGTTAACAGGGGATGACCATTCTTGCATGAATGGTGGAGGGAGATGTTTCAGTTAATAGAAAATGACTTGGACCCACTTTGGGCGTCCAAGTTGGCTTCTTGGAATTAACTCATTTGCATGTTAAGATATTTTAGAAGGCTAAGTTAAGTGGGCCCACTCTTGGGCGCCTACTTTGAGGATAAAGCCTTGAAGATATTTACGGAATAAAGGTTGAGTTACTACTTCAGTTTGGGACACCCAAATGGATGAAGATGATGATTTGGCATTGTTCTTCACGGTTAAACTCTACTTGGAAGAGATAGGTGTACCTTTTAGGAGATAGGGATTGAACTTTGTAATTGTAACTCTTTTGGAGTTTTCAAAGTTGTTTATTGCCTATATATGGGTAAAAACACAAACCTGTGTCACACTTTATAAAGGAATCGGCCAACAACAAAAAAAATTATGAATTTCGACCACATAAAAGTGGTCTTTATGTTTTGAATTTCAAAATGGTGTAAACTAATGAAATGTAGAACTTTTGATGTAGTTTATTCCTGCAATTTTTAAAAAAAATTTAAAAATAGTTTTCATTATGTTTTTATCAATTTAAGGACAAATTTTGGAATGCTGAAAATTCAAAAAAAAAGTGACTTCACGGGCCGTCAAGAAACAAATTGAAAAAAGCTTCATTTCTCCCCTTTTTTTTTTCCAAATAGGTAACTTCAATATCTTGTGCATGGAAAAAAAAATTACATTTTGATGTATATTTTTCTCCTAATAATGTTTTAAAGTCAAACATGTCAGAATTTGACAGTTTTCACATACCGTAAACTAATTTCAATTTTTTTAATCATTTAAAAAATATATATATATACCCTTTTGAAGTAGACTCTCTCCTCTTGTGCCCCATATAAGATTTAAAACATTTTAATATGTTTTACTATCTTTTTTTTAATATCAAACAGCCTATTTTTTAATTTTTAAAACCTACTTGCATTATTTTAAAAATAAAATATATTAAAACTAATCAAAATATTATAAAAATTATATATTTGAATTCTACACTCTGAGCTCTACAAAAGGATATTTTTATTTTTTGAAGAAAGATCAACCTGACTAGAGAAATACTCTGTCAAAGATGAATGTTTCATAAAATTGTGAAAAATGATGAATTGGCTGCCATGTAGGATGCCAACTCATCATTCTTGGCTGAACAATTTTCAGTCGAGCAAGTTTAAGCCGAAAACATCTCGACTGAGAAAAACATGGCCGAAACCCTCTCAGCCATGTTAGTTGCAAGTTATTTAGACAAAAATAAATGACCCCTATTTTGGAGTTGTTAGGGGTTGATAATAGGAAAAGGTCATCATATTTAAAACAAACAATTGTTGAAAACTTGCAACAAGCATTGGAATGTATTGAAAAGAAGAGTCGATCTAGTGATTTAAGTGTTGCACGTAGAGCATTGATGACTGTAATTTCTAGTAAGAAATTATCACATAGAAGACAAGTTCAAGCAATTTCTGAATTACTAAATGTTTCTAGGAGAATTGTTCAAAGGTATATTGAAAAGAGAAATGAAATAGACGGAAAATTTGAGAAAAATTGGGTAAATATTTGTAGGGCTCCCCGAAAAGATAGAATTTTAGAAGATGTAAAGAAACATGTGGTTGAATATTGGACCACCCATTCTCGTGTTTCTTCCAATAGAAGGGATACTATACAAATAATAGGTGATGATGGTACAAAAAATTCTCATCCAAAACATTTTATAGATACAACACAAAGTGAACTTTTTGAAGCATTTAAACAAGAATTTTCAAATGTGAAGATTTGTCAAAGGATGTTTGAAACACTACGACCATCATTTGTACGCATAAATAAAGTACGTGAAACTTGTTGTCGAAATCATGTTGAATTTGATCTACACCTACAATCATATAGAAAAGATATGGCAACAATTGATCAAAATTTAGCCATCCCTAGAAGCACAACACAATTTGTGAAGTCTCTTCTATGTGAAAAATCATAAGATTTAGATGAATTCAATGTTTAGTGTATAAAAAATGTATGTAATGATTGTGGAGATTTGAAGAATCTTTTACATGTTGACAATAATGATTTAATGCAAGTTACTTGGAAGATATTTGAATATGAGACATACTTCACGAAGTCAGGAGTTGAGGTCAAAAAAATTGTTCTCAAAGAAAGTGGATTGCCTTACAATGAATTCATCAGTAAATTTCACAATATCATATATCCACATATCCAACATTGTCATGGTGTAAGATGTAAAGCTAAGCAATTTCGTGATTCAAAGAATTGCTTTCCACTAGGTTGTATTCTCTCTATTGTAGATTTCTCTAAGAACTATACATTTAGTCCTCAAACTGAGATCCAAAGTCAATATTATCATTCAGAGCAAGTTACAATTTTTGTGCAAGTTTGCTATAGGCATGCAGAGGTAGCGGTCGATGGAATACAAAGTAGCAAAGATGATCGAATTATCATCAAAGAGGTTCACTTTTATATCAGTGATGATACAAATCATGATAGAAGCTATGTAGCTCATTGTTTCAAAATATTTTTTGAAGACCTAAGATGACGTGGCATAAATCAAGAACAACACTGGATATGGTCTAATGGATGTACTGGTAAGTACATTATTTTTTAAATTTAAATATATATTTACTTTTAACTTTGAGACTTATATTATTTAATTGATTATATATATAATTACTTTTTTGAAACTAATTTGGTTTGAGTGTTTAATTATTTGTAACTTCACAGGACAATTTAAGTCTGCAAAAGCTTTTGTTTGGTTAAGCAGTCAACATGCTAGACACAACACCAAATTTTTGTGGAATTTTTATGAGAGTGTACATGGAAAAGGAGAGCACGATGGAGCAGGAACATGTGTGAAGCGTGCACTTTGTCAACATGAACTTGTTGGTATGTAACTTTCACCATATATATATGGAATCTAGCTTGATATTTTTTAAAAGATTAGATATAAGTTCTTTAAAAGTAATAAGTGACAAATTGTGCCAACTTGTGTACTTGTAGGTAATGTCATATGGAATGAAAATGAAATTGTTGAATGGTGCAAAAGTCATTTTTCCGCTTGCGATTCAACATACAACACACGATATTTTTGGGAAGTTACAGGTACATCTAGTCAAAATTTGTTAAAAATTTGAATTTCAAAGTTCAAGTATGTATACATGATTTCAAATTGAATTTTCAAGTTTGAATTTAAACAAATATTGATCGATCAAATCCTTATAATTGTCAAGCAATTCATGGTATTAGATTTCTGCATCAAATCATGACAACGGGGAGTAGTAGGCCTTCTGCAATTTATGTGAGAGAAAAATCATGTTTTTGTGTTGATTGCATTGTGGACAATGCAAATATTGATCAATGTGAGAATATTAGAGATGGGTATGTTTCACAATGGGAAATGAAACAATTAATATCAATACCTCATTTTGCTGAAGATGACAATGTCGATGTCTATGATCCACTATATTTGTCTATGATCCACTATATTCAGCTGATTACAAATGTGTATATGATTTAGTTGTTACAGGTACATGGAAATTGATTTTAATTTAGTTAAAATCAAGATTTAAATATATATTCTATATGTTTTTAAGTAAGTTTCAAGCATGTTTATATATATATATGTGGTGTGTGTACACAGGAGATATTTTCGTTGTAGTTGTAGATTCTGAAAATGCGGAAGGTGTAGATTACTATCTACTAAGATGTATGCAACCAAAAATAAAATTGGTGGAATCAATGACATATGGTGATGGACAAGAGTATCCCATTGAATCAGTTGTTATTGAAGGCACATATTATCAACAAATAAAGATAGATAAAAATGGTATTATATTTGTTGATTATAGGCCAGGACAAAAAGGTTCTACATTACAGTCACTTAGTTTTGGCAACAAAAATAAATTTAGAAACTTTACCTAAAAGAGGACGTGCCAAACAAAAGTGGAGGTTTCCTATTGAAGATCATGAAAATATTTTAGAGATAACTAAAGATAAAGAGGATCCAGATTTTATGTACAAGGAGCTTTAAGTTGTTTTTTGGATATATACATATGTATGTGTATGACTGGATATCTATATATATATATATAATTTATGTTTACATTGATTGGACATGTGACATGATTTAGAACATGGGTTTTAAATTCAAAGGCTTGGTCATTTATTTTTGGAAAATTGTATTTAAATAAATTTGTTCCATGTGGAATTCTTAGTTTAGTTCAATCTAATCTTTGACATTTAATCATAATTTACATTTGAAACTCCACTTAAATATGTATGTATGTTAGATCATGTATATGCTTGATACAAAACCTAGTGACTTTAAAAATGTTTTCATTTAAACATTAATGCCTACATTCCTTTTTAATAATCTATTTCCAATTGCATTTTTATGTTGGTCATGAAATTCTTTTAAGTTCACTCAAGAATCTTCAATTTCATTTGTTGAATATTAGATTGAATACACACACACACACACACACACATATAGCATGCACAATTTACTTGATTTACCTAGAACTTGACTAAATTAAAAAGTTCACATTTTGCATAAATTCCTTTAAAAATCATCTAGATTCCTTGATTGTATTTTTATGTTTGACATGGAATTGTTAAACTTTCACTTTCAAATAGATTTGAATAAATATTTGTTTGAAACTCCACTTAAATATATATAAGCTACATTGAATATACACATGCGTGCAATTTGTACAAAACCTAGTTTATGTTCCAATTTTGCATTTAAATTTATGTTTCATGGAATTCTTAAGTTCATGAATCTTTCATTTCATTTGAACATTCAACTCGAAAAGTATATTATAGAGTTGATTTGGTGTTTGAGTGACCTAAAGAATCTAGACATACATGTCGCTAGAACTTTAACTTTATTTAAATTATATGTTAATTTAATGACATGACATTCAATAATTTTAAATGATCATCTAGATTTTTCATGTATCCTAATCATCACATCCTAATTATTATTTTCATCAAGTAAGCATCCCCCATCCTAATCATTAAAATTTAAGATCGTGCCTTATCAGGTAATAGTTCCCATTTAACCATAATCATCCTAGAATCATCCCTTCAGACCTAATCATTCATTAAATCATGTTTTAAGATCACATGTTATCAACCTAATCTTATCCTAATCAAATGGACTAGAATCTAATCCATCTATCCTCATCCAAAATATAATCATTTAAATTATCCATCTAGATCCATCTCAACCATACATCCATTCTCCATCCTTAATAAAAAATCATTAAACTTGAACATCAAATTTGGTTTTAAGACCTCTCAATATAGTCCATACATCATATTTTCCTTTCATCACCATCTAAAGCTTTCAATGTATCTAGGGACCAAGTATCCTTAATTTGGACTAGATCGTCCATTTCAAATCCAATCTCCTAATAAAAAATCAAGGTCCCTTAAAATTTGATTTCATCTTTAATCCAAATTTGCTTAAAAACATTAGCCTATCTCAAGTATAGTTATCAAATCCATTTTGTGAATGTTAGATTGTATCTAGGTTCTCTTGGATTGGTCTTTCTTGTTCACCTCAAGGTGCATTGTCCAATATACATGAAAATTGTAACTTGAATCATAGTGATGGTGTTTGGGGTGCTTGAGATAGCTATGTATTTTGGCATAAATTTAACTTTGTTTACCATATGTATATAGCTAAGAGTCCATGTATGTAATGGTCTGGATCTTTGATTTAATTATATATGGATTGATTGTTCAATTAAATTAAATTTAAATATATCTAACTGTCATCCAGGAAGATCTAGATACTTATATTATGTGCATAACTTGAGATTTAAATATATCAATTTCCAATTGCATATAAATGTTCCATGGAATTCAAGTAAACTTTCAAGAAGAGAAAATTTTGATTTCATTTGTACATTCAACTCCACTTATAGCTCATGTCATCTAGATCACTTTCTTTGCATGCATAATCAAATTAATGTGTACATGTTCTAGATTATATGGAATTCTTAAGTTCACTTGAATTTATTTGGTTTCATTTACATACATTCAACTAGACACTTGAGTATAGCTCATCATCTAGTGAACAAGAATTCTTTGCATGCACATTCAAATGAACACATGTGTATTAGATTATATGGAATTCTTAAGTTCATGTATATAGCATGATATACATGCACAATTTACATGTATTTAACCTAGAGTTTGAAACTTTACAAATGAACATTTAGAGCTAAGAATTCAAGTTAACATCTATTCCCAAATGCATTTTTATGTTCCACTTTTAAATATAACATTAATCTTGAAATTTTATTATTTTGAAAGTTTACATGACGAAGCGCTCCTTACAAGGAGAGTTCAAAAATCATCATCCATATTTGTATCCTTTGAGCATATCAATATCTTAATATTATCTAAACAAATATTTAATTTTCATGTCCATTGATGGTTTAATTTGACATGCATCCCTCAATTTTTTACTTAAAAAAAACAAAGATATCTTGACATAAGTTCGTATTCCCATATCGATAACAAAATGAGTTCATGTATGTATAATTACATGTGCATGTCCATCTTTTTAAATTTACAAATAGCTCAACCATTAGATAGTCCAACATTTTGATTTCTTGATGTAAATAGATCTATACAAGTGCATTTGAACAAAACATATATATAATAAATTTAAATTTAAAGGTACTCAAGTTCACTTGCTAAATAAATAAAACCATATGTACAAATTAATAATGCATGATATATTTATAGATATAACAAGTGTTCAAACCATAATAATGCACGTATATAACAAACCTATTCAAACCATAAAACATAAATGTATGAATGTGATGTAAATTATAACAAGTATATGTACCATAAAACATAAGTGTATGTACAAATGTTCAATACTATAAATCATAAAAAGTGTCTCTAGCATAATAATCTGATCTCAAACATGTAATAATCTATGTAAAACAGATCTCAAAGAGAAGGATGACTAGTGTGAATAGAATCATCAGATCTCTGGCCTGATCTATCCCTCAATCTCTCCCTCGACCTCTCCCTTGATCCATGGCTCAATCTCTCCCTTGATCCATGACCTGATAACTCCCTTGATCCATGGAACAATCCCTCTACTGATCCAGGATGTGTGGATCCATGGCCCGATCCAAGATCTCCTGATCTATGGCCTGAGCCTTGTCCCAACCCCTGCATGTGTTCAAGTATACACATGCTTAAATTTAATTTTTAATTGCATGTTATATATATGTGTACACATATATGTAAAATTATCTAAAACTACAATGTACAAGTTCAATGTGTTCAAACTTACATCAAGTTTAATTAATTTTTTTATTAAATTTAAATGTACCTTAGTTGCATACTTCGCAGGATCACCATCATGCGCCAAATTTCCAAAGTCCGACAAATCACCAAACTGCTTAAAATTTCCAAGTACACAATTTCAATCAGGAGTTAAACAACTCTAGACTTTAAAATGCATTACATGTATACATATAATTTTTTAGAACACAATTTTATATGTATAAAAAATTATATTCAAGTACCTGGCATGCCTGATCGATGGCTCTACCAATATCACTAAGGTCATGAGAATGTAAAGACATCACAGCCTGGGGATTTGTAGCATGTACAATTGTATCATTACCAAAAAGAAGTTGACTATATGTCCCATGGACAACATTAGGTGCCGTGCTAGTAGCCTCAACGTGACCTGTAACATCCTGACGATGACTTGTACAAGCTAAAGGATCAATGGAAACATGATGCACATGGAACCTGTAGGATGATGTGGAATATCCTCTGCATTTTCCACCTCGTGGCTCGTATGTGTACCAAGATATCGTCATCTAATAAAGTCTTGTACTTGGTCAAGAGGGATCCCATGGTCCTCACTGATAACTTGATATGCTGCCACTAAATCCAAAACTGAGACTCTACACATATTACACAGATTCGTGTGGGTCATCTACTCGATATCTAAAAGAGTAGGTAGATCAACACAAATAAATGGATCATACGATGCAGATGTAGCCTCAATGGGAGGAAGGCTGATCTGTGGGTGTAATAAGTATCTACCAACTCGATCAAATGAAATATGATCAATCTGTGTCATAATAGAGGCAATGTTATCAAAAATATGCCTCTGAGTGGAGCCTATTGTTGCCTCCCCTGCTGCTGCCAATTCCAAACTTTTTGGTAAAACCATTTGAAAGGTTTGGGCCAACTAATGCCTTCTTGTCCACAGGCGGTGGTAAATCTACATGTCTAAACTATGGTTTGTCAGAAAAATGACCTTTACCTTGGCCAGCATGCTCGGGATAAGATGTGTAGTCCACCTCTATATGTAAATGAAATTCTGCATATAACTGTTTGACAAAATATTGTGGCAGCTCATCATTGTGAGGCCATCTATGATGCACTGCCAACCATCCAGGGTATATGAATGACGCAACAAGAGGATCTACACACCTCATAACCGCATATCCTCTAAATTTTTTTTCCTCTATAAAATGGGAACATGGATAACACATTTTCACCTGAAACTAATTTGGCAACTTCTCTATGTTTCACTATTCCAGTAACACTCTTGGCAAGAGATAAATAAGACCGCTCAATGTTGATTTCATCATAAGGATTATATGATCGAAATTTCTCGATCATTTTATAAATCTCCTGTTTAATAGTGACTAATCTATCTCGATTAGCCAAATTGGGGGAGTTGTGAATTGTTTGCTCTAAACATTTTAGAGCATTGTCTAATCTAGCAATACTATCCTAAAATAAATTTGATCTAGTTTGAGCATCTTGCTCAGAATGAGGGGAATGATGAGATCCCTCATCGACCATGATATATATATCTGTATATGTACAAATAGATAGAGATCTTCATATCATTAAAACAAAAGATAAATGTGATGTTAAAAATAAATTTAAATTGATTTTTTTTCAAAACTAAAACAAATATATATTTAAATTAAACAAAATTTTCAAGTTTCAAAACTAAAACATATACACATGTACATAATGTATACATGTACACACATACACATATATATGTACATACATACATACATACATACATACATACATACACATGTATTCATACACATGTACATGTATACATACATACATGTACATGTACATACATACATACATACACATATATGCATGTACATACATACACACATACATGTATGTATATATATATATATATGCATACACACATACACATACATATCTAATACATACATACATGCATACACACATACACATGTATACATATATAATACATACATACATATACACATGTACATATATGTACATGTACACACATGTACACACACATTATGCACATAATGTATACATGTACACACATGTACATAAAAATATGTATACATGTACATACACACATGGTGAGCTAGAAATTTGGGGTTTTCAATGTTGAGAACTTATAATGTTGGGAATAACAGTGACAATGAGTTGATGATAGTTCAGTCATAATGTTATGGTTCATATAGATCATCATGCTAGTGGATGATAGTTTCCCATATTTCTACTGAAGTTGCATTGGATGCTTTATGTTTCTTTGAAAGTGACTGTGATAAAAACACAGTATAAAATGTGTGAAAGATGCTTGAAACACAATAACACTACATGCCATTTGTGGACAGTTTTTTGAGCTTGACTCTTGTATTTTAAGAAGAGTCAATGGAATTTTAATGCATGTTAATTGTTCTATAGTTTGTCGGAAAACTGTCAACAAAAGTTGAGAAATGGTACCAATTTCTGTCAATTTGTTAGGACTAAATTGTGGAAATAATTCATTAGTAGCTATCAAGAAATGATTTGAATGCATTCATGTTTTGTAATTCATTAAAATCCTTTCCTAATAGAGGAAAGAGATTTATGAGAAATCTATCATTTTATCCAAAATTTGTTGTCTAGATGATACTTACCCTACACTAATTAATAGTATAATCGACTAGTTGAGTATCCTTTAGGAGTGCATGACATCAGTTAAACTTGAAATTCCATCATCTAAGGCAATAGTGTGTGACACAAATTGTAATTTCTTATTGAAGATAGCAGGAATTTGTGAATAAGAAAATGTTCTTGGGATGCATTTGTTTTTCATTGTCCTTATGTTTTTCAATAGTGTTGTTTTTCATTGTCGAGTTCTTTATGTTTATGCTCAGATTAGGAAACTAGATGATTCAAAGTTCAAGAACCCATTTCTCGATCATAAATAAGGGTAGGTGATATTTTATCCTTGCATGATTTTTGAATTTTGTACATATTATGAAGTTTGATGTTCAGTAACACCTTCCTATTATGATATTTCTAGTTGTTCCATGTATTTTGAAGCATGTGCTTCTTCATCTTATTTCAGAAAGTTGAGAACATGATATGAATTGGGTATACATTTGACGTAAAAGAAAGGGCACCCACTAACTCATCTTGGGCTTTGCAATTGTAATCTGTACAACAAATTTCAATTCCAGCTCGAAGTTATTATATTGTTTACCTGTTACTGTTCTAGGCTTGTTTTGAGTTTTATGTTCTGTGTAGTAGGTGGCTGTGTTTTTGGCTTAGTCAGATATTCTTGTTGGGCATTGAATGATTTTTATGTTCAATTTGGGCTGTTTGATACAAAAAATAATCATGTCATTTTTGTCAGGTAAAAGAGTATGTCTTAAAAAGAAGAGTTTCCTGGAGTAGAAAGACTAGGCTGCACTTGATGCCTAGTGGGCTTGTTTACCCAAAATAAAAATAATAAAGCCCTAAAATTGTTTAATAGTTTTACCCATTACTATGAATCCATTGCCATTTTATAAATGACTCGTGTCTCATTGTGTACAGATTTTGCTCTAATGTAAGATTTCTGCAACCACTTTTACTAGCCCTCTCTTTTAGATAAATTATACCCATATGATAACTATATCTAACATACTCAAAATAAGATATACATCATTGTTACAAAACAAAACCCCAATTTTTTTCACCAACAAATCATTGATAGACAAAACCCCAAATTTCTAACCCACCACAGAAAATTAAATCATTGATAAACAACGAGTTCTGTTCATTACTAATCACAAAACATAGGCATTTCCTTCATGAAAATAAAAAACACCACAAGTTTTCAACAAATTTAGCCAACAAAATAGAACCCTTCTAATTTCATTCAACCAATAAATCAAACCCTAGCTGAAAATACTTCAACAAAACTCCAAAATGAAATACATCCCACAGAGCTGCAAAATCACACGTATATGATAGATAGCAAGAACCTGGGTATATATGGGAGTTGTTAATTGTGACATTGACCGATGAGCTCTCGTCCAAAACGCTTTCGCCTGAGCATGCAAAATGATCGAGCTGTGATTTTTTATTTTATTTTATTTGGACAATTTTAGTCGGTACCTTATCGACCGAGTAGCTTTCGACCAACAACTACTCGGTTGAAAAGGTGATGCCACATAGGTGCCATGTCACTACCCCGTGGCTTCGGCCGAAACCCTCTCAACCAAATAGTTACCGGCTGAAACCATTTCGCATGAAAAATACTTTTTTGGCCAAAAGTGTGACACAAGTTTGTGCTTTTACCCATATCTCAAGCAAGTTGAAGAGAGTTGGTATCAAGTTTATTGTAGGTTGTGAAGAAGATTTGTTGAAGGTAGAAGAAGCATCTCAAGGAAGAATTGGAGTTATTGTAATCTACTTCATAGATTAAATAATACATTGATTCTTGGTGGAGTTTTTTCTCAAAAAGGTTTCTCCACGGTATATGTTGTGTATCTTCTAGTATCCTGTCTAATTCTTCTACAATTTATGTCTTCATTCTACAAATGATAAAATGAATTAATCAGAAAATCACCCACAAATAATTTGTAACAAAGAATACATATTTAGATCAACAATCATAAAGTTTTACAAAGTATTAAGCTACATAAACACCTCAATTTTCAACAAGGTCATATAGCTCAATTAGGTCAATCATTCTAAATCCTTTCCAATTCATTTTCAAGGCCCTAAGAAATTGGATCCAAGTCTGATTGTCTCACCTTTTTGGGTTGATGGTTAATCTACTCACCTTGTTAGTCCACCTTGTAATGCAACTTGGAAAAATGATCCTATGCAACCTTAGGTTTACATATTAAACATAGGGTTCCCTTTTTCTATGTTTTAGGCATGAAAATAATTTACAAAAGCCTAAGAGGGTAAAATAAATGTAGAAATGATCTAAGGGTTGATAAAAATTAGAAAATTTGTCAATAATCAAATTTGAAACTCAAGTGAAATACAAACCCTTGAGCCAAAACAAAGGTGGATAGGGTGGGTAAAATGTAGGATATGTAATAAGACATCAAACCATAAATAAAAAACATAACTAAGAAGCATAAGTGTGTGAGGGAAGTCAACCCTAATTAGATCCAAAAATAAGATGTGACAATGCAAAAATTTAGATATGAAAAAATCTAATAAAAGAGAGAACTTAAGGGAAACTTAGGCCACACAAAAAATTGCTAGGATCACAAAAATGTAGGGGACTAAATCCATTTTACATAAACTTTGACTAATTGAATAAACACAATAAATAATCACAATGATTAACTTATATTTACTTATAGAGCAACTACAATTAATAAATGAATAATAAATGCAGAATTAAATAAGGCGAACAATTACACTTAGCTCTCAATTTGATGTCGAAATATGGAAGTAGATGTTTAAAACCAATTCACTTATGTCCAAGAATGATCTTCTTTATGTGCTCATTGTCTTGAGATTATACCAAAGTTGGAATTCCTTATGGGTCAATCTCAAGTGGCATGAGGTCAATCTTGAGTAGTGTAAATCTAATTGGACAAATAACGTACTTTTGCAACCTTGTTTACTATTATCTTTAATATCAATTGGTGATTAAGACTTGCAATATATACAAATACTTTTGGTGATGTAGTTTAATTGTTAGAATAGAATTCTCCTAGGGTAGCCCACATGATGTTCTAACTTTATAAACTTGGAGGAATAATTGAACATAATGTTCTCAACCACCCAAATGGCCTATATGACTTGAATTCTAATTTAGATGTAGATGCATTTTTCTAAGCTCTAAATCAAAATGTTCCTAGAATGATTGTTCCTTATATTTTTTGATTTTTAGATGATTATTAATTGCACAAATAAATATCTTTAAATACCAAGAAATAAGTCACACAAATGCATACTACGTTGGCTTATAATAACCATTCAAAAGGAACCAGAAAACTAAAATTAAAATTACAAATTATAAATTATGGGATCAATCTCAAACCCCTCAAGACTAAATATGAACATTACACAATTGATTCAAGATATAAAAATATAAATATTGAAATAAAAAATAAATCTAATCTAATAATAAGAAGTTAAATATATATAAAAATAAACCTAAAATAAATATAAAATAAATAAAACCATAATAAATTATAAACTAATTTAAAAAAAAAAAAACATAATAAATTATAAACTAAATTTAACTGATGAATATATAATTATATTAAATCATTCTATATGAGTTACCTAATTTGAATATGCAAATTTCAACTAGGACAATAATATTAATTTAGAAGGAAAAATGTAAGAATCGTTTTCAAACTTTAAATATTCGAAACCCGCGTCATTCCAAAGAAAGAAAAAACAAGAATCCCGAAAAGAAAAAGCTAAAGAACGGAGCAGGATGGAGACCCTCCAAAGTCCTCTTTCTTAATCTCTAACTAAATTAAACAAAATTATCCGCAAATCAACAAGATAATTAGACTGTCTAAAATTCTCAACTGAGGAGCAAACTTAACATACCGCACTACCTAAAACAACACGTTTCTTTAGCAGATTGCGTGCTGGACAAATTCGTACCACTCTAGCTACCAAACGGTCTGACAGCAATAAAAAATCATTATCATATTATAAGAGATTTTAGTCTATCCTTTAATGGCTACTGCAGCAATCTCAGTGGCACCATTTCAATCTTTATTAATTACACGCACAAGAAAAGACATTACGCTTCGTTCACGAAACAGAACAATTGGTCTGGTAGATCGGAAAAAACCTGCTCTCCGTGGCTTGATTATGGCAACTGCTAAGAACAAGAGGGATGAGGATTTGCTTCGCTCCTCACAGTCAGGATTCTCAGTGTTTAATTGGGTCAGACAAAGGAAGGTATGTTAAATGCCATTCATTTGATTGATTTTTTGATTTTGCAGCTTGATTTTTTTGTTTGAATCAAATTGCCCATTCGAACACAATGGACTGTACATTCAAATTATAAGCAACACCCACTTCTATATATATAAGTTATTTAATTAAGCACTAATAACCATACATGTTTGATTTTACAGAATAGACTGTGGTGTGGGTTTTGCTCCTTCCCAATACCCACGTCGCAATATATTCTGTAGAATTTAACTAGGCAGCAGTATCCGTATACATTTAACATTACAGAATGGACTGTGATGTAGGTTTCTTTGCTTTATAAAACCCAAATCAAAGTCCATTCCGTGATGTTTAATTAAGGAATACGCACGTATATATTTGATATTATAGAGTGGGCTGGGAAGTGAGTTTTATTGCTTTATAATACCCATATCATAGTCCACTCTGTAATGTTTAATTAAGCAGCAGCATCCGCCTGTATTTTGATATTACAGAATGGACTATGATGTGGATTTTGCTTCGTAACAACTGTCCGTTTTGTAACATGATGTTTTCCATATTTCGTATGAATCGACTACGCTACAGTTTTTCACAAACAAGGTATAGGGGTTCCAAAAATGTGTTAATTCTGTCTCTTTTTTAATTTTTTGGCCTGCCATAGGTAGCAGTGCGCCCCCCTGTTATTTCGATTGTAAATTTGGCAGTTAAAAATAAGAAGCGAATGTGGGATATCCGTCGAAGAAATCAATGCCGATTTGTTGTGGTCATATGATCTGAAAAGTAGAGTTAAATCGTTAGTTCTCTGAAGTAATTCCTACATTACTGGGAGACAAATGCTAGATCCTTGGCTTGTTGGAAGTTTGTTCTATACTTTTCATGTTTACTAGTCAAATGGGGCTAATCACTAGCAATCAGAATATTGCAAAATTGTAAAATTTTGGGATTTTTTTTTGTGCTTTACTGGGTTATCTATTTTCACCCATGATTTTAAAGCAGTTTTAAAGCTTCATGACCACATGTGCTTGAGGGTTAAGTAAGAGCTTTGTTATTGTATTGTGAATGTTTGATTATTTATGCAATGGTGAATGGTTGATTATTTATGCAATGGTGAAGATTCAAGAAGGCTATTGTGCTGCGTTTTTTATCTGAATGTATTCCCAGGTAAAGTTCATTTGGGTGCATTATTGGGTTTTTCTATCATCGCCCATGGTTTTAAAACATTTATGAACCACTTTTGATGTGCCCATTAATAACTGCACCTGTTTAAGAGTTAGAGTAAGAGCTTTGTTCTTGTATTGTGAAAGGTTGAGTTTTTATGCAACAGTGAAGAAGGTTACTGTGCTGGGGTCTTTTACCTGAAAGTTTGCCAAGGTAAAAGTACTGCATACTCTGTGTTTTGTTTCTTATTTGTTTCAGATATGTATGCATTTCTTCCTTTGCACAGGTTTATTGGCCTTCTTTATCTTAGATGGCTGTATAACATAAATCTTCATCACAGCGCAGGAGCTGTAATGTTGGATGACAGGAATCTTCTCCATAGTGCAAGAACTAAAAATAATCAGTCTCTATCCAAAGAAGCTATTCCCATCTCATTGGCTGTACCACTGTCTTTTGTCTGGATTGATAGCTGTTTCAGCTGAAAACTAAGATTGCATTCTCAATGTTGGGTAAGAGTCCTCGGTACATCATCGAAGATAAATAATACTAAGGAGACTGTGCCATAACTGATAAGAGTGTTGAATATTTTGTCATTGATGTCAAAGGTTCGTATGAGTCTTTGTGAGCTGCGTGAGTTTCAGGTGAGTGTACTAGTCTGGATACAAACTGAAGTCCACTGTGGCAGTTATGCCAAGTTAGAGTTCAAAGTCAAGTGCCAAGTCAGACTTGAAATGTCAAGGTTGGGTGTTATGCCAAATCGCTTTGAAATGGAAGTAGCACGATGCTTTTGGTAACATCTTGAATATAAATTTCCGTGGCTTCTTTATCTTGGCCAGAATTGTTTTATGTGTGTCTGGCTTCTCTATTTTAGGCGATGTCTCCATTCATGGCGATGACTCCATTTTTGGCTGACGACAGATTCCTTGTGGGGTGGGGCAGCTTTATAATTATGCCAATTGATTTGTTGGCATATTCCTAAAATTCTTCAGCGAATTTCTTATTCGGGAAAGTCGTGGTAGTGTGAATCGAAGGCCTTTGTGGCATAAAAACTGCAGACCACTAATTCTTGATTGATGCTCATTCGTGTGTGGAGGATGTTTCATGAGTTTGAATGATATCATTCATTGTGGAAGTCGTGGTGAATTTTAAATTCCTTCGATACCTTTTTGGCACGGGCTATACAATTAAAAAGTCGTGTGAATTAATTGGTGCCTGGTTGTTGTGTCTTAGAAGTTGAAAAAGTAATTTTAAAAAGGATGAGGTTGTGTATTTACTTGTGTGTGTATGATCAGATTATATAGACTTTCGTGGTCAATTAAAAAAAAATGCTATCTTTTTCTATGCGGAGTTGGATAATGTGAAAGCTGTTCGAGTCAATTCTTGCCTCTGCGTGTGGAGTCAATATGCTGAAAGGTGTTGGCATTTCAATTCGCACCCTCTTCGCTGATGATGCTTAAAAAGAATACTAAACTACTGCCAATCTTTTTATTCTCAGCTAAGAGCACAAGGTTATAAAACTCTTTGCGTCGTAGCTGAGGTTTTCTCTTTTCCAAAACTTCAAACTACAACTAGGCCTAAACTATAGACGCTTCTGACAACCCAAGTAAACTCAGAGCTTGAGAGTCAGAAGTCAATGAGGAATGATTTGATTAACATAGAAGCTTAAATAAACTTACTTCCAGATCACACTTGAAGACTCATTGTACTTATAAGATGTAAGCTGAAATAAAGATTATACAAGCAAAACACATAAGACAAGAAACTGAAAGAGATTGAGAGAGTAAATCAGAGCAAAGAAGGCATAAGTTTTCACTTTTCTCAATTTCTAACAGCAGTTACACTTCTGGGACGGAAAATTGTAGCAAAGATAGGCTTACAATGTGCGATCAAACACCAGATTACACTTGACACAAGTTAAACGGTAACTAAACAACAATTTGCAGCAATATAGGCTTACAAATTAGCTCTTACAATAACAGTTAGAAAATAATGGACAAGGCTGCCCTTATTTATACACAAACAAGGAGTAGGTGACCCTAAAATCTCCTTGCTTTAAGCTGACTAGACTTGCCAACTTGCAAGATTTATTTCTAAAACTAATACAAGACAACTAACTAACCACCTGCTAAAATCAGTTAACTGATTTAAAAGTAGGGAAAGTTCCAACTATACATTTGATTTTTTCTATTTCACAAAGAATAGATAAACATGAAACACGAATAGCAAGTTAAACTTAGAAAAGGCATCGAGTTAACTACTGCTTTTAGTCCTATTCTTGGAAATCTTCGCTGCCCCAAAAAGGTGACTCACTCATTGATAATTTGGGAAACTATATCTGCCAAAAAGCTGGTAACTGCCTCATTGTCAGGAGTACTAATACTATCTAGAACAATATTCTGCTTTTCCAACATCTCTTCACCATTTGCAATCAAACTCATAAATGCCTTCATCTCATTCGCTACTTTATCAAATTTTGCTAACATCACGACAACATGATTCATCTTGCCGACAAGAGGATCGCTACTAAAACTGCCACAGACGAGATTCTGAAACTCTGTTTGCACTTCACCGAGATCAAAGAAAGTGCCATCTTCATGACGATATTGACAAGGTATCTGTGAAACAAATGTGCTTATGAACTTGAGGATATTAGTAACCTTTTGTCTATATTTAGTCAATCCTACAGATATTCTCTCATAGGTTTTTACTTTGAAGAGGTGTTGTTCTTTCCAAGCAAAAATCTTCTTCTTATGTTCCTCTGTAATGATTGAATCATAAGCCGTCCTCAAGTCGGAGATGATGATTTCATGCATTGGTTTCACTTCTGCCATACACTGTTCAAACCCCTGAATCTCTTGGTGAAGATCATGGGCGTTATACCTCAATTGGTATATCTCCGCAAGTATAAATCTGCCCTTGATGATGAATTCATCTATCGAATCTCGCATATGTTTCCCGTATATGACCAATTGACTCAGCTGATGTTGATTCGCCAGTGACTCTAGAATTTGTGGAAGCAACAAAGTGGCCTGTGAAGTGCCATGAAAGAGATTGGAGACATATTGCCGTAGTTGCCAAATCTCAGCCTTGAGGGCTGCCTTATCTTCTCCATCCTTAAGCACTCGTTCCTTTAGATTATCTGCTGCAACCTCGAAGAGATTCACATTGATTTGTCGGGTGCTTCTACCGAGATTGGCCTTGACAACCTTGAAGTCATCAATCTCAACCTTGTCAACATTCTTGTCCTTCGGAGGTGTAGCAATCTCAAGGATAATCTCGCCATTAGAACTCTTCTTCATGTGAACTTGCTTCTTAAGTTTCTTTATTGGTGTCTCTTGGTAGATGCTATCAAGTTCTGCAAAGTTCAACTGATAAGAAGGCTTCCTCCTCTTCTTGCCTAGGATGTTCTCAAGCCAAGACGATGAGTCTTTGCTAACTTCTCTAGGAGGCTCGGTTCCAGTTCCATCAACTCTTGATGAATCAATAGGTGTTGAGACTTTGCGAACTAGTGAATCAACTTTTGAATCTATATGAATGGGAGAAAGCTTCGATGATGGCGGAGAAATAAGAGATGAAGGCACTGCTTCAACTTGTGTTGATTCTACTGGAACTTTTGATGCATTTGCTGGCTGGTCTTGCTAAATCTGAATGGGAGACTTCACCTTAGTCTTGAACTTTTCATTTTTCGCAAAATGCCACTGCTCGATTTGCATTTTCCGTTGTCTGACAGATCCTCGGCATTGGATGATGAATCAATTGAGGAGCTTGAACATAATTGAGATGATCTCCTGCTTTTCCTAGCCCTGGAAACTACTTTTGATTGTTTCTTTGCGTAACTGAATTGGATTGATGGGGAAAATTGCACGTTTTTCGAAAAGTGGGCAAAATCGACTAAGGCATGAGACCCCAGGCACCTTCCTAGACAGGGGCGCCTAGGCATGCTTGAGTTAGATTTTTTTTGTAAATTTCACCATTTTTGGATTTGCCTCCGTTTTGCATGAACTCCACCTTTTCTCGATCGTTGACAGTTTGACATTGTCTGCTCAACATTTAAGACTTCGAATTCGGTACTTGGTAGCAAATCCTCCATTGATGACCTTGGAGCTCGTGCTTCGCCTTTTGAAAAAGTAGAATTGACCCACTAAAGAAATCCTGACCTTTTGACGATTCTGATTGGACTAGCCTGATTGGGAAGTATTTTCGACCAATCAAAATCAGTTAGAGCCCTCCAAACAAAGATTCTATTTTTAGAAAGTTTTGCCAACATCTATTTGACAACAAAGCAAAAAACCCTGAATCAAGTCTATTTTTAGAAACTTTCTAAAAATAGAAAGTTTCTATTTTTAGAAATTTTGACTTTTGACGAATTTTTTTACAAGACTTTGACCACTCTTTATAGAATGCCTTAATGAAGCAATTTTTTTTGATTGGGCACAACAAAAGGTGATTTGAAAAGGTTGTGGACGTGATTCTTTGGTGTGTTCATGGGCTGTTGTGAAGTCATGATGATTGCTTAAATCTATGGTTGTATTCATTTTGGTATGCCTTGCCTTCATTCTCTTAGTCAACATTCATGTGAGAGATGTAATGCATGATGACGATCTTCTCTGGCTTTGAGTGGTTTTGAAAATGCGATTTGGGCAAAGTCTGTTATGTATGGACTCAGTTTCTATGCTTTGTCTTCGTGGCAGTTATGTATACAACAGATCATTTTTAAGATTAAAAATAGGGTAGTGATTGCTGGTCAATGCATATGAGGATATTTTTGTTCTTGTATTACGTATGTGGACTTAGGTAGTTTGGTGAAGTCTGCTTACTTTGTTTGAGATATGAGTCTAGCTTGTACGTTGTGGAGCTGAGAGAGTTATTTCAGGCTCTTGTGAGGATTTTGATTATTGCTAAAGTATTTTTTTTTTTTAAAATCCGTATTTTGGTTGTGTGAAGGTGTGGCGTTTTGAGTTAATTCGTGCCAGGAATCATGAAGACTTATTTTATGATTTGAAGTATGTGTAGTGCTGTTTCAAGTTGCAAGATTGTTGAGGTAGCATTCAAATTGAGGTAGTGTTCAGATTATGATAGTTCTCAATTTGAAGAGAATATGCATGTGGAAGGATGCATTTTGTGTCAAGAAATCAGAATTCTAGAGTTGTGAAATTTCTCAGTGAGTTGGTGCTCACACTAGAGTTGGTACTTCAAGGAAGTTGGTGCTTCTAGTGAGTTGGTGCTCACCTTTGTAATTTGGAGATTGTAGTCTCTTGGGTTGGTGCCCTTTTGAAGTTAATGAAAGCAATAGTTCTATTGTGGTTTTTTACTTGAAAAGGTTTTCCACGTGAAATTGATGTCCTTCTTGTTGACGTTTTCCCTTACTGTTTTGATTGCCGATTCTTATGGTTTCAAGTTTTAAAGTTTTAAAATACTGATTCACCCCCCCTCCTCTCAGTATTTTCTGTGTGCTCTTCAAAGAGTTCATAAACTGAGACAGTTATTCCAATCTTGCAACAATCATAATTAGGGAGAAGAAATCTGGTGAAATCATATTGAATATGTGGCACTAGCACAGCCAAAAAAAATAGTTACACCTGCAAATCAAGATAATGGAGGCAAGCCGAAAGGCACTTGGTCTAACGACAATGCCGTTGTTGTAGGCACTTAGATGGTGCTGAGTTCAAATCTCTTCAATGCAAAAAAAATGGGAAAAGAAAAGATAATGGATGCAAAACTCCGAGAAAGTAAAAATGTATTGATATGAAGAATAGACTAATATTAATACAGGATAACAACTGTATTCACAAGGGAGGAGGACCTAACCACTTATCAATTATTATTATAGAGATGAATGCAGGAAATTCAGACTACAGGTTGAAAATAAAAAATTCAATATTTCAGCTTGAAATAAAAAAAAAAAAACGTTTCTCTCAATTTGAAAGAAACATATGAAATTCAGTACAAGGACCACTCTTGTAAAAAAGAATATGCAAGAGGTGTTGAAATCATTAGAATTAATCCAAGATGCATCATTTGTTGTGACATTCTACAAAATTAGGTTTGATTTCTTGTATGCAAAAATTGAGACTTACTAGAAACAACAACACCTAAAAGACAAAAGAGGTATTAAAGTATTATTGTAATATTTAATGGTCATCTTAGCTTTTAGTTAGTCAGTGGTTTACTTTCAGTTAACTTAGTTTAGTTCAGTTAGTTTTTAGTAACTTTCCGTTAATTAGTTTAATGATTGTTTCCTTTTAGAAACATCGTCTTGTTTTGTATTATTTAAGGAGTATTCCTCTCCTTTGTAAATAATGAATATTGAATATCAATTATCATTTCATGGTATCAGAGCATAGGCTCATTTTTGGCAAATTTTTTGAGCAATAAAAATTTGTAGCTGATTACTTGAAGATTTTTTGGAAATTTCTAGAAGGTTTTTTTTCCAATTTTAAAAAAAATAAAAATCAAGGGTTTGGAAAAAAAAAATCAAAAGTTTTTTTCAAGTGGATTTTTGAAGATTTTCGAAGCAGATTTAAGGTTTTTTTCCAGAATTTCTTCTTGGTGATTTTTAGAAGTATTTGCACTTGTGCGTCCTCTCTTTGCAAATTTTTGAAGATCTTGTTTGATTCCCAGCGATGGGTGTATCTCTGTTTGAAGGCAGCAACCTATCTTTTTCTGGGTTTTGCCGGATCTTTGCAATTTTTTTGTGGGCGACCTAGGGTTTTGCTGTTCAAAGATTTGTGGCCTGATTTTCCAGATTTTCTGACTAATTTCTGAGGTGTTTTGAAGATTTTTTTTGAAAAAATCTTGCTTTTTCAAAAGTTTTTTGAAGATTTTTTGAAAAAATCTTGCTTTTTCATAAGTTTTTTTAAAGATTTTTCTTGA